>CANXYI011346901.1:0-10694 GCA_948208565.1 Hura crepitans | reverse complement strand
TAAGCATCAGGTTCCTTCTGGTTTGCTACAACTTATAGCAATACCAAAACGGAAAATAGGAAAAGGTGACTATAGACTTTGTGATAAGTTTGCCTATGACTAAAGGAAAGTGTGATGCTATGTGGACAATAGTGGATAGATTGACTAATATAGCCTATTTTATCCCTATGAGAATGGATTATTCTTTAGAAAAATTGGTTAGATTGTATATTGATGAGATAGTCAGATTGTTTAGTGTGCTAGTAACTATCATTTTTTGCAATGATCCCTACTTTACTTCCAAATTTTAGAGGAAGTTACAAGAGGCATTTGGTATCAGATTGGCATACAACATAGCATTTCATCCTTAGATTGATAGATAGTCATAAAGGGTGATACATATATTAGAACATATGCCGTAAGGTTATGCTATTGAGTTTAAGGGTAGTTGGGATCAGTACTTATCCTTGGTTGTTTGCCTATAATAACAACTACCAGTCCAATTTGGGAATGGCACCGTATGAGGCATTATATGGCAGACAATAAAGAACTCCCATTATGTTGGAGTGAGGTTAGGGAAAGAAAGATTGTTGGTGTTAAATTGATTCGTGATGCTGAAGAGAAAGTAAGGATAGTTAGAGAAAGGCTAAAGGTAGTAGTTGACAGACAAAAATCATATGCTAACCTGAAGTAGAAAGACATTGAATATGTAGTGGGTGATAAGGTATTCCTAAAGGTTTCTCTTTAGAAGAAAATTTTGAGGTTTGGTAAAAAAGGGAAACTGAGTCCCTAGTTTATCGGGCCATATGAGATCATCGAGAGGGTTGGACCTCTAGCATATAGGCTAGCATTACCCTTTGAGTTACAACAAATTCATGATGTATTTCATATTTCCATGCTTAAGAGGTACATGTTGGATCCTTCACATGTGATCCTGATGTCAAATATCTAGGTGTAGCCTGATTTAAGTTATGAAGAGGAATCGGTTCAGATTTTGGCTTGAATGGTAAAACAATTGTAGAATAAATCCATACCACTAGTTAAGGTGTTATAGAGGTATCACAATCCAGAAGAGGCTCCTTGGGAATGAGATAAAAGACTAATATCTATAGTTATTTACTTAAGATAATTTTGACGATGAAATTTATTTAAGAGGGGAAGAAATATAATGCCTGTGATTTAAGGTTTTGTGAATAGTACCATAGGGTCTGGGAAGTGTGTCAGGGTTATCGGGTCACTTGCATGTGGACTAAGGTAGTGGTATTGGTCCTGAAACTTTAAGGCACTTTAACTTGATGAAAAAGTTGAAATTTAAAAATTTAACTGAACCAATAATTCATTATAAGTAGTAAAGAAGGCACCTGTGCAATAAAAATTTTTCGAGCCAAGACTGACCCAGGATATGTCCAGACGGACTCGAAAATATCAGATCCTGAAGGTTAAAAACTCCATTGAGTCCACTGGTGAAAGAATTTTTAAAATCAAAGGTTATTTGAAAATTCTCAAAATTTTTAAGGTTGGCATGCAATTCGAGGCAATCTAAAAACTATCTTAGCGATGGAATCTGGCCATAAAAATTTTTGAGGAGATAAAGGGGATTTAAATATAAATTTTAAAATGAACAACATAATTTTTTGAGGTTTGATTGAATTGCTATGAGTTTTTGAAGTTTGCCAAAAAATTAGGATGGTTCGGGATTATCGGGACCACCTTTGACATGTCAAGGTAGGCCCTACTCTAGGCCAAGTGGACAAGGAGGCTTGCCAAGTGGCAAACCTCCATTGACAAGTGGATTTCCTCCCTCCATTTTCTTCTTGCTATTACCGATGCTCGGTAGAGGGAATAACAGTCATAATTTCTTCATCTGACTAACAAATTGAGTGATTCCAATTGATAAATTTTCTCTTCTGTGTTAGGCACCATGAGGAATAAGAATCTAGTAGAAAGGATTTTTCGTTTGGGAAATAAAAATCATACAAGCTGACTGGTTCAAAGTATCCTAGAATAGTGACCTTGAGGTGAGTTTTGGCTGACTCTTCTCATTCCTTTGGGTTTTTTGGTTGCCATTTAAAGCTAAGACATGCCTAAGACTTCTGTGATTGTGTGTGTGAGGTGTTGGTAGCCATTGGAGGGTAGCTTGAAGCCTATAAAGAGAGGGGAAGCTTATCGTGGTAGGTGGATAACTTGGCATTCTTAAAGATTTAAAGGGCTTCTTTCATAAGTAAGTGAACTTCAAGCCTTCTCTTCATGATTTAGGGTGCCTAAGATGATGAATATTGATTTAAGGTGGATATAATGTTGAGATTAGTATTGAATTTCTCTTTGGGAGTAATGAGTAAATGAGAAATTAGTGGATTTAGGAGTTATATTTTGATAAACTTGCAAAGTTAGCTTCCAATGCTTGCTGAATTTAATGTTTATGGTTGTTTGGATGGCAACTTTGCTACCTAGGATGGAAATTTGGAATTATCTTGGCATTCTAGGATGAAAACTATGGCAATTGTGAGTGGAAATCACCGTGAATTGTGACTTTCTTGCTTGTACTTGAGAGCTACAATAAGGGAATTCTAAGAGTGTTATTTTGTAACATAGCAATATTGGCTTAAAATGGGATGTTTATGAGTATAATTGTGTTCATGACATGTATGTATGGGTAAATATTGATCTCATGTGAAAAGGAATGGAATTTGTGTCCTTTTTCCCATAGTACTTGAGATCATGATCATGGCATGATGGCATGAAACATAAACTTGTGAATATTGTAGTTAAGTGAATTATAATGGCTAGACGATTGGCATAAAATGACTATGAAATTAACAAAGTATATGACATGTTGATATGATAACATACACCTTGAGAATATGTCTATGAAATGGCTAAAAAGGGTTGAACTAAAACATGTAGCTATGGATTAAAATAAGTACCTAAAAAGTGGCTTTAAGTGTGCTATGTAAATGCATTTTTGCTTGTGCCTTTTTGGGCTAGATTTGAGACCGATATATGCATGGCTTTTATGCCTATAGTTTGGACTTATAGTTAGCCTAGATAAGTTTGGCTTAGGGCCTATGAATATGTTTAAAAAAATGTTAAAAACTAAGTTAAAATTGGAGTTAAAATAGTCTTAGAATTTAACTTGAAAAGTGGTCGAAATAACCTATAACTTTTCTATTGACTAGTACCTGAACCAAAAGTGTCAATGGATAGAAAGTATTAACTTTTTGAATATTAATGCCATGTTAAATCTTCACATATTAGACCTTGAATTTTGGTAATAGTAGAATTAAATATTATTTTGGAATTTTACCCAGTAGAACAAAAATGTGAATCCGGCTAAAAAAATAAAGTATGTGATAAAAATTTTAACTACCTATTTTTGGAACATAAATATTACAAGTTTATTTTTGGTTCATAAATGAACTTAAATTAAGTTACTTGGCCCATTAGTTAGACACCCACTAGATGGGCTGATCGATCAACTTAGGGTTTTACAACTATTATTTATCTGATATTCAGGTAGTAATTTTTATTTGTGGCTAGAGGGGTCTACAGACTAATCTCCATTATATCACCTAGATGTTGATATTTATTTGTGGCTAGGAAAGCCTATGGGCTGATCTATATTATGTCACATTCTTGATGCTTTTTACTTATGGTTGGGTGGCCTATGGGCTGATCTCCATTATGTCACACAGATACTATTTACTTGTGCCTGGAAAGGCTATGACTGATCTCTATTACAGCACATATGCTAGTGTAGTTACATAGGTCTAGAATGGGGACCACTGCACTAGTTTATTTTCCCTCTAGACGCAGTGCCTTTAAGTGTCATCTTCAAAGTTAGGACATTAAATTAAATTAAGTAAATAAGAAGAATAATTATGGCAGATAAAATTTAAAGTACTTGGACTATTTTTATCAGAAATTGGTAAAATATAGGCAAATGGGCATTTTGGTCATTTTACACACATGTTATAAATAAATTGATTATTATAAAGTATGCATGCTACATTTATTAATAATTACTCAAAATAATTTATATGAGTAAAAAATGTTAATTTCAAGTCTTATAAATACCTTAGGGTATTTTAGTAATTTGGCACTGTTTTGTACAATAAAATTACATAATGAAAGAGAAACTAGTTATTAACTGCATAGGTATTAAAATTGTATATTGCCATGATTTAAATGCTTTAAGTTCACTATTGAGTATCTCGTATACTCAACATAAATGTTTGGTGTGTAGGTACTCAACAGTGGAATCCTACCTCATGAGGCATGATGATAAGGGTTTAAAGGATACTAGTGAAGAATCATAAAGTATTTGTTGTATAGTTTTGGTATCCATATACCTAGGTGGGAATTAGGTAGAAGCATGTATTTAAGCTAAGGATATGTAATATATATAAGTAAACATAACCTGCTGATGTAAATAAAGTAATCCTCTTTGCTTTTCTTGTAAATGTATGCTTAGCTTTGATATGTGATATTAATGTGAGCCAAAGGCTCTATATATGCATGCTTTATCTATGGCCTGACTTTGTTGTGTGATTAAGTTGATGTTAGGCTAAGAATGTGAGCCCAGATGGATCCAAGAGTTGTGAAATGTTTATAGAAGTGTTAAACAGGCTTTTGAAAGTTTTGGGATAAAACCCAGACATCCATTATGTTGATAGAATTTCTATGTTTTTGCAAATGACTTGTAATTATTTGAAAGTGGCATTTTTGTATGACTATACTTTGATAAGAGAAGCTCTAGATTACAATTATGCTTTTATTTTTGAAATTAGATTTGCATATATTTTTCTATGAATTTTTCTAATTTTTGACATATTATGGAAATTAGGGAACACGGAGGGGAGTGAAAACCAAGGTAAGGAAAAGCTATAGAATTGATCTCGGGACATCTTATAACATCTCTATAAGTGTATCCGATAAAATACTTGCTTTGAACAATGAATTATGAAAATTTCATAAGAGTGTGCATTAAGGGTTTGCATGAATTTAAAGGTTAGAATAACCCTAAATTGGTTTCTAGGGCATTTTGAGGTTTAATGCACATTAATGAACTTAAGTAAATGAGAAATGGTGGAAAATGAGCTAAATACGGAAGATTGAATGGTGTAAGTTGTATGAAAATTTAGGCATGTAGATGGAATTTTTGAATTTGTTGTATAATAAGGGAAAACTAAAATGTAATGAGCTAGAATGAGTAAAAATGACACATAATGAGTGTGTGCATGATGATTGAACAAAACATTATTAATGTAGTGCATAGAACATGTTCATTTGTGATTACATATGCAGTGCATAGTGTGTAACATGTATTAGTCACAATAACTGATGACACAATAATGCTAACGATTAATATGTGAATGATAAATGATGAATGACAATGTATGTAATAAAGTGGTTATATAAGTACTGTAATGTGGAAGTGGCAATGTACCTAAGAAAACATATGACATGAGAATCATAGCATGATATCAACATATTATTGTTAAGTAAATATATGATTGATTCAAACATAAGATTGTGACGATAAATCATGAGAATAGTGAATAATGAGAATTGAAAGAGAATGCTCCATATATGTTAGATAGCCTACTAGATAGGTTGATAGGTCATGTAACACATCTTATCAAAAGCTGCTTTCGTACTAAATAAGAGATGTCATTTCCCAGTAAGTTGCCCACCTTTATCCTACTCTTACCTGACAATGTTTACCCTCATGGAAAGGATTATTTAAAATCCAAAATATTTCAAAAACCTGAATTTACATCTTTATTCTAGCAGGATAATAGCTATCTAGGTGAAAAACAAAAAATTTTGAACTTGCAAAATACTTCTATAACTATTCTCAAATATTTCCACAGTTACTAAATCTGTCTGACTCTCTATTCATTGTCATGCAATTTATCATCATATCAGTATCCCAATTAGTACAACACATACATCAATTAAAGTAATAACTTAAAATGCAAGGATAAATATACATGTTCATGCAGCTTAAAATCTAATTTGGTTGTATAATTTAGTAAAAATATTTTAATACATCAAACCATATACATTTACCTATAAGACCTTAACACTTACTATACATGAGTGCCACTAATCTAACTCTTACACATAGATGTATAAATGGAGTATTCTCCTTAGAAGCCTTCTACAACATTAGTGCATAAGGCAATACAACTATCTGCCTTCTAACACATGTGTATTAGAGGATCGACATGCTGAGTATACACTCAGTGGTGAATTTAACATAATATGCATTTTATGAAACATGCACATCTCATAAGCATGCATAATCATTTGTTTATAGGTGTATTCCATTATTATATTATTAAACTTATGCAAGTACATAGGTTATTAAGTCATATGTATACACTATCATCCTATTTTCATTCATTAATAGATGAACAAATTATTAGATTATGTTATACCTTTTATCTTAGGGCCTCACATCTAATGTGCCCCTATTCTATGGCTATAAAGCATTTATTCATTTGTGTATACTTTCTTACACATGTTAACATGTTATTACCTTTATGTTTAATGCATGCCATATATTATTATGTTTGTACCTATTTGTCTTTATACCTTTAACTCATACCATTTTGAGGTTTCCTTATACTTTTAGATATGATATGTTAGCCATCAATATATTCTTAGTTTTACCTTATTGATCTAGCATATCTTCTCATTTTTATTTATCATTATTATTATCATTTCAAGCCTACACTTAGAAGACACTATCATCCACTGGATAATGGGATCTATCTTATACAATGGCCCACATTTTTTAACTTGGCATTTGTACACACACATTACATCCAATAGTGGGCATTAACTTTATAGAATCTCCTAATAATGAATGGCAAGGATTAGTCCAATTAGACCTCTAAATAAGTGGGATAATAGGGATCATCCCTAGTGGAGCTCCTAATATCCTAAATCTAATCATCAGTGGATAATAGGGATTAGCCTTAGTGGACCTCCCAATATCCATAATAGCACAGGTAGCAGGGATCAGCTAATATAGACCTCCCAATATCCAAAGCAAAGTGCATAGTAGGGATTAGTCCATGCAGACCTCCCAATATCCTAGTGGCAGGGGGGTTACTCCATGCGAACATCCCAACAACCATGGATAATAGAGATCAGTCCATGTAAACCTCCAAATATCGAGAGCGTGTAGGCTTAATCATAGCCCAGTGGCTATACCACAGTTGGCTAAGATCCTCATGGATCAAACCCCTAGCTACTGATAACTCTCTAATAGATCGATCAACCTAACCAGTAGGTGGTCTAACTAATATAGGCCAACTTCAGTCATTTTTCTCACTCACTATTTTCATGGCATTTAATTCAGGTTTAACTCACTTATCTTCTCATAAGTACCATATAATTCAAAGGCACACCTGTTATAATAATGTAATGGCAAAGTAAAATATGGAAATGAAATTCTAGTGATGTAACATGGCATGATAAGTGCATAAATGGCTAATAAATATGGTTAAGTAAATTGACAAAAAGAGATGGTCGATGTTTCACCCTATCTTTAGTCATTCATGTTTATTATGCTCACCATACCACACATGCACATCTTTCTCATAGAAGCACATACACATGTAGTTGTTTTACTAGTCTATATATATACCGACACATGTACATGTAACACCTATTTGGCCTACCATATATGATCCTTAACTTTAATTACTCAATAACTCTGCTGTCACCACATTCATTACTTAATTACCATTTCATTTATGGCATACACTTTAATTAAACTTACATATACAAACATACTCCTTTGTATACCTCTCGGCCATAGGGTTAAAAGTACAAACACATGTGATTTCTCATTTTAATCATGCCTATCCCTATCTCATCAATTCACTTACATTCCATATACAACTTAATTACATATACACACACACATATTTCTTATGCACATACCATTCGGCCATAACTCAATCACACACATACACATTATTTCCTTCTCATTTCTTTATGCATCTAAACTTTACATCATTCCTACACACCATACATACATTCACTAAAATTGTTACTATTTAGTAAGCATTAAAAATATCATTAAATACAATCTAATAAAAATAGAAAACCATAAGAAAAGCCACATACTCATTAAAATGTCAGTATTCACCAACCTTTAAAATCTCCTCAAATAAGAAATTTCATGGCTTTTTCTCTACATAATCATGTTCAAGAGACTGTAGAGCCATGATTTGATATTTTTTATTGAAGAAAATGGTGTATTTTATGGCTTGGAATGAAGAAATAAAGAAATGGAGGGTATATGGATAAGTCATTAGCCATGCAAGAAAAAGGGAGGAAGAAGAGAAAGTTTTTCTCTCATGCACACTCACACACCAAACACCTTATATTTTTTTGGTGGTGAATGGCCATGATCGCAGCACATGGCAATGATAGCCCCGATTAATTCTATTTATGTTTTTATCTTTAAAAATTAAAATAAAATGTTCAAAACTTCTAAAATTCATGCTTTTAGTGCCAAAAATTCTTGAAAGTCTCAATCACGGGACCCCTAAAATCTCGAGTCAAAACTCTAAGGGAAACTAGGTCAACTATTACCTCGTGCAATAAGGAAATTTTGAAGAAATAACAAATGATCTTAAAAAATTATAATTCCCTCACCATTGAATTAATTTGAATTTTGGACATTCATGGTATGGTATTTTGAGGTCCATTCAGGCACATCTAAGGCCTTTCTTGGCATAGTGCCAAAATAAAGTTATTATTTACTAGATCTCAACACGAAATGATTTATTAATTTTGCTAAAAGTTTTAATTATTTCATTCTCCTCATTTTCTTACCCATAAAAGTTTTATGACTTGTACTCCCCCTTTAGCCACCTTAATGGGACCTAGTTACTTACAGAGTGCTGTTCACCCATCGAGTTGCACTGCTCATAGAATTAGGGTTCATAGGCATTACAAGTTAACTAGGGGATATAATAGCTGCTAGGACACTTGAGTGTTATTGATATTGGTGAACTTGATACTTGATTATGCTTGTTTGCTTTCATGTGGGTGTAGCCACGAGAAGGTCTAATGAAACCACTTCATATATACTAATGTGGGTGCAACAGCTAAGAGGTTTAGCAGGACCACTACACACCAGTATATTGGCCATGTTGATGTTATAGATTACTTGGTTATTCCATGTGAATGTAGCTATTAAGAGGTCTAATGGAACCACCACACATAATCTTAAGTGGGTGTGGTGAATATGAGGTTCAATAGGACCATTGCCTATTACTATCTAGTGTAGCAATATAGAGGTCAAAAATATAGGCCACTACACAACGTGATCATGATAGCTAGTACTTGAATCTATGTTTGTTAGATATGGGATAAAAGTTAGTTAAAAGTTAATAAGTGGATAACAAATCTTTATGTGCACATAATTGGATAAATTAATAAATATTTGTAACTTAGTCAAATAAATCTAACTCAATAACAACTATAAGTTAGTTACTAAAATGTCTTACATAATCTACACATAATTTACACATGGTGAGTAAATACGAAATTATAATGATAGTTACAGAAAATGAACAAGGATTCTTAAATGACATAAGCTGGATATTAACGGATGATAGTAACATAATAACTTAAAATGAATCATTTAGTTGTCAAATGACCTAATCCTATGAAACTATATACTTGGTAAGATTGCATGTATATATGTGTGCATGTTTTACCAAACACATCTCTAAGCATTATGCTTAGCACTTCGTGTTTTCTAAATGCATAAGTCATAGATTGACCCAGCTTTTGATCCAACCTTGAGAAAAATTATGCAACCTAAACATCCTCTTAGTTAGTATAACCTTGTATATGTTATGTGTGATGTAAATATAGTTATTGGCATTTATATGTATATAGGTAAGGTGTGGGTCCAATATAGTGGTGTACATATATAGTTTATTTAACACACAGTTTATGTAATCTAAATCAATAAACATTAATTGTACATGGTTAATATATTATGTGTGACTGAGATATTATGATGTCATAACTCTGATATATATTATGTTTGATGACACTATGTATGTTATTAATTGATGATGTTAGGGGGTTAGAAAGACCTATGAGATTGAGTTTGAGATTGGCAACATTATAAAAGTGTTATTTTCATAGGTTTATTGTGGTACCTATTATAAGACAACCGTTATGCTACTGGATTTTAGTTAAAATGGAACAGTAGGGTCTTATACATTATTTTCATAACATTAGTTTAAAGTTACACATAAGCCTTAGATGCTTATAATGTAAGCATGTACAATAGGGTCTTAAAAAGATAATGGTAGTACTGGTTAATGTGTGTAGATTTATCGTCTTTTAATAGGGATAAAAGTAGTTTGTGTTCAGAGTTGCCACCTGGCTATATAGCAAGACCACTAATCTTTTACCTAGAAAAGATTAAGAATTAGATCTTATTAATACCCTTATAATATACCTTCCTTTATATTCTAACATTTATCAATCCCATAATATACAAGCAAGCATTATATTTGAAGCATTTACATCAACTTTTCACTTAGAGAAATAGGTTACAATATTAAAAATATACAACAACCATAAGTAAGTATTGACATTCAGAAATCAAGTAATTTATTAGTGGTTATTTGGTTGGTCAATTAGCCATAATTTCATAGGAATTGTCG
>CANXYI011346899.1:0-10785 GCA_948208565.1 Hura crepitans | reverse complement strand
ACATACTTAAACATATATTTGTGAACAACATGATTTATATATATACTAAAATTCATTTATTTATCCATTATTCATCTAAATTAATTTTTTTTACAATTTATTTGAATAAACATATCATTAAACTTAATTCATGCACACCATAAACATTGAATTTGGCATTTAACTATTATATTCACAATAAGCTTATTACTATTTTTAATCAATATTTTAGTGCATTTTAACACTACTTACTTCATTTACCAAAACATACGCAATAAATATAATGACTAACACCTTTCGTACACTTTTTACACTTACACATTTATACTTTCATTGTGCCAAAGTTCATATACACATAACAAACTTACTTGATTAACTCTATATTCAATATAACGTCACTCCAATCATATTATTTTTCATTATATTCCATTAATTTCCCACACTTCCATATTAACATACAAATATTCAACATTTTCATTACTAACATAAACTATATTCCATATAATAAACTATAATCCATATAATCATATTTGATAAACTTTCTCATTTCTTCCATATTATCAAACAAACTAATTAATTCATCTTATACACATTTATATAACTTAGTCATGCCTTATCCCTGTAATAAACACAACATAAATACAAATCAAGCAATTTCTATACACACATATATATACTTGAAATTCATCAATCACATAAATAAGCATATATATCATTGAATACACTTATAATGAGTTCATTTGCCTCCAAATTAGCCTTCCACACCATTGATTTACTTATCCCATGCTTACCATAAAAATTCACTATAAGCATAATGTATTTTTCATTAGAAAAATTCATAAAAAATTCCTACTTGGTTAAAACTCCAAACCAACACTCGAATCACTTATTTTGGCTCCCAAAATAACATAAAAAATTACTAGGACTAAAAAATAACCAACTTATTGTTATGTGAATTTGATTCTCTAAAATTCTATATATTTGAGTTCATCCAAATCTTCCTTGTTTTGCTTATTTCACCATTTTTAAGCTTTATAAAGGCAATAAATGGATTCTAAACGTTTGGTTTAGGTTTCTAGATGCATTTTTGAAAGAGGAGAGAGAAAATATCATATTTATAATAGGAGAAGAAAATTTTCAAGTTTGTGGGGTAGCAAAGAAAGATGATGTTAAGAATTGTCTACATAAAATCTAGATGTTTCCACCCCTTTTATACCCCACTTGAATGGCCAAATCAATTCACTTAAAATCGAATGGTTGACATTATTTTTAACATATTTCAATGCATAAAAATTCATTTTTGATCATAAAGGATTCAAAGAATTATATTCTTGTTAACAAAAATTTAGGAATACTTTAATTCATACCTTCTTCGAATTTTTTAATTTTTGACTAAGCGTAACCCACTGAACCAATAAATCACATTTTAATTAATTTAAATAAATTATTTCCCCTAGTCAAAAAAATTCCAACCTTAATACCATTGGATTAGTTAGAATTTTTGACTATTAGGTTGTGGTATTTTTAAATTATTTTGAGCTCATTTTAGATATTATATCATTCAATTAAAACTAGGTTACTATTCATCGAGACACTACAGTTCAAACTTCTTTTGCATATTTAACAACTTATATGATCTCAAATAATTCGCAAATTTCATCAAACATTGTCTTTTAATTAGCACTAATTTTTTAGTATGATAAACCTAATTGGGCCTAGTGGTACTATTCACTACTTGATATTACTATTCATCGAGATCGGGTTCTGAATCTCATTCTTTTCACACTTTTACATTCCTTTGATGTTATTTTCATGTTTCTACCTCTTCTATTCATGTTACACTTATTAGTAAGCCTTAAATTTCTCTTTTCTAGAATTGCCCCTGATAATTTAGAAAATGATCGTTACGTCCCGTAGTGAATTTTCACTCTACAATACATACCTACCGACTCTACTCAATCCATATATTAATTTTATTCTCTATGTTGTCCTTTAATTCTCACTCAATGTTCGAGTAAATTTGATTAAAAGTTAGGGCATGACAATCACACAAAATAAGTATTTTCCATGGTTTATGGCCATATCAGTTTATTATTATTTTACATACACTTATCTTATTTTTGTAACTCATTAAACTCATATTAATGTTTAAATGCAAGTGGCATGTTAAAGCATTATTATTCCTATACTCATATCACCTTCAGCCGTATAATCATTTTTAACAAGTCCTTACTCAATTCCATCATATTATATAACATAGTCACATATATCATATATCATATCTCATAATCTAAGGCATAAAATATATCCAATTAGTCATAATCATACCATCTCATACCACCTTTACTCAGAAGCATCAAAACCATCACACTAACATAATCACATTTTACATCATCATTACTTTTATTACTAACATAAACATATGTTATTTCACTACAAGCCATATTCACTCTATTCATTTTTAAAGAAGCTTTTGGCCATATATATTTAATGACTTTAACCATAACAAATATCATCAGTTCATTAATTTAGGGATTCATAATAATCAAAACAATTAGTATTTTAAACATTTTCCATCAATTACACTAATTAGCATTTTTCCACATAATAACAAACACATACTTCTTTTGTCAATACACTATTGCAATGCATATGTTAAATACAATTACTAATCGATCATAGTACACCATAAATCCTTGCTTAGTCCTTCTTATTGCATTTTCTCTTACCTTCTTCACTTTTTTCTAGATAAAGCTACATAACAAAAATGAAACGTCCATAAAAAATCATAAGGGCATCAAAATTCAAATCAAACCTTAAAATCATATTATTAGGCAATTGTAGACAATTAGAAAAATATGAAAACAAGATAAATTTAAAACCTTAGATTTTAGTTTACTACTCACCACTTTTTTCTTTCTCAGAAACCCACCATGTTTTTCTTATTTTCTTACTTTTAATAGAGCTCTAGGGGTGGTGGAGATGTGGTTTGGTTTCTTGAAAGTGAGAGATTAGAGGTTAGATGAAGGATGGAAGAAGATGAAAACATGGAGAGTTACTCTCTAATGGCATTAACAAAAGGGAGAAATAAGGAATGAGATAGCTACCAACTATTTATAATTTGACCATTTTATAGGCTTATTGTAGATCTTTGACTTGGTTAAATTGACCAATGGTTATGATTTTAACAACTTAAACCAATGGTCCTCTTTTTTTATCTCTATTCCTCCTAATTTCTTCTAATTATTTCATCCCATAATTTAACCATCAATCAACACTCGAACTGCAGCATAAAATCATGCCATCAAGATTCATAAACCCTAAGAAATCCTTGCTTAAAACAAAGGAAGATCAGTAATAAAAACATACTTTAATCTTTACTCGATTCTAGGAAAAATACTTCTCGATATGAAAAAACTCCAATTCTAATGCTAATGGCTTCTTTTGAATATTTAAGTATTAGGTTGTATTGATCCTGAATTTTTTAAGCTAAAAATTGAATATTATTCAATTTTACTTCATCTATATCATTATTCACATGACAGCACTAAAAAAATCATATATATCATTTTTATCCATTTAAATGACATTGTTTTGAATTAAAATTTTGATTAAAGTTTTATTATGACTAAAACTCCCCTTTGGTCAAATTAGTGTGTCATGAGTTTTTAGAAACATTATTCATATCTCGAGAAGTACTATTAATAAGTTAGGATTTTCAGGGCAATACATTTCTTCCCCTCTTTAAAGAAATTTTGTCCTTGAAATTACCTAGTTCAAAAAGATGATGAAATTTGTCTTTTATTTGACTGCACTTTTGTAGGTTGCATATTCCATTTTGTGATGATAATATTGTACCTTTACTAGAGGCACAATTTTTTTTACAACTCCTTGACCCCTTAGGCTATTATCCTTACTGGATTTTCTTTATATGATATATCTTGCTATATCTCTACTTCTTCGATTGATAACAAATGTGATGGATTCGATCGATATCTCCTATGAATTGATATGTGGAAAACATTGTATATCTATTATAGCTTAAGAGGTACATTAGTCTATAGGTTACCAGTCTAATGCCTTCTGTTATTTCATGTAAGCCAATGAATTAGGGACTAAGCTCACCCTTGTTCCCAAAGCTCAACACCTTTTTCAATGTAGATACTATGAAAAATACCTTGTCTCCTAATTTATTTTTGATGTCTTTCCTTTTTAGATCTACATATAACTTCTATGTATTTGAAGCAACTTTCTATCTTTCTCTAATAATGTTTACTTTCTCTTTTGCATTTTTAATCAAATCTTGCCATATAAGCTTGTTCTCACTTAAATCACATCAACACAATAGAGTTTTACATCTTTTCCCATACAAGTCTTCATAAGAAGCCATACCTAGGCTCACTTGGTGAATATTATTTTAAGCAAACTTTGCCATTGAAATATAACAGTCCTATCTTCCATTAAATTTAGTGGTATAGTTCTCAACATGTCCTCAAAAACCTAAATAACTCACTCTAATTGACTATCCATTTATCGATGAAATGCCATGTTAAAACTTAGTTAAGTTCTTAATGTATTATGAAGCTTCCTCTAACAACTTGATACAAATATAGGATTTCGATGTGAAATAATATACAATGACACACCATGTAATAAGAAAATCTTGTCTATATATAGCTCTACAAGCTTTTCTGAAGAGAAATCCATCCTCACAGGTCAGAAGTGCACTGACTCAGTCATTTTGTCAATTACTACCCAAACTAAACCACACATACTTTTAGATATTGGTAGCCCAACTACTAAATCCATGGTTACTCTATCCCAGTTCCATTCTAGTAATGTTATATGATGAAGTAATCTAGATAGAACTTGATGTTTGACCTTAGCTTGGTAACAACTAAGGCATCTAGTCATAAACTTAACTATGCCCTTCTTTATGCTTGGCCACCAATAAGTTGCCTTTAAATCTTGATACACCTTAGTACTACTAGGATGCATAGCATAGGGTGTATTATAGGCTTCTTCCAACATTTGTTTCCTCAAATCTTCAAAATGAGATATGTATAAAAAATAATGATTGTAATGATTGAGAATCTAGGTTTCATTAATACTACTTTCGAGGCATAAATAGTGTCTCCTAGGTATTTAGGGCACCATATGGTGATCGAGGGGGAAGTACTAGTCATAAAATATTGACGAGTTAGAAAATCTAGAAAATGAAATAATTAAAATTTTTACCAAAACCAATAAATCATTTTACACTAAAATCTAGTGAATAGTGACTTTAGTTGACACTATGCCAAGAGAGGCCTAGGATGTTCCCAAATGGACCTAAAATTAACACACCCTGAATGTCAAAAATACCAAATAATCTTATGGTAAAGGAATTAGAATTTTGTAAGGTTGTTTGATGTTTATTTACAATTTCTTATTTACGTATGTGAATAATTGACCTAGTTCCCCTTGGTGTTTCAACTAGAGATTTTAGGTGTCCCTTAATTTTGACTTTTATGAATTTTCAAAAATGAAAGCTTGAATTTTAATAGCCTTAAAAAATTATTTTGAATTTTCGATGCATAAAATGAAAAATAGATTAATAAGGACCATTGGATCGACACTTAGTGTGATTTGAACCATTCATGTGTTTAATATAAAAAGGGTGGCATATGTGCCAACCCATCTTCTTTCTCCCTTCTCCTCTAAAATGGCTAATGCCACCTCTCTCTCTCTCTTCCCACTCTCTCTCTTTTTCTTCCATTTATCCCTCACTTTTAAGCTAAATGCCTTAAACTTTATATCAATCTTCACCTCTATAGTCTCCTTTGTGCACTTCCACTAAATAGATTTCAAGGTAATCACCTAATTTCATTGACTTTGGTAATTAATCAATAGTCCCAAAGTGTGTACATATGATTTTTCCCAATTCTTATGTTACAATTAGATAACCATAAGTGTACAATTAAGAACCATGTAGTTAGATTTCTATTTGATGGTGTGTAGGATTTTTAAGAATGTTTCAAACCATAAATATGGTTATGTTTATAGGAAAAAAAAAAGACAAGTTAAGGAGGAGAGATAAGTCAAACTTTAAAGGGCTGAATTAGAGTGCTTTGTAAGAAACAAGATATATATGTGTGCATAGTGTATTGCCAAATGGTACACTAATCGAATGAATGTATGTGTGTGTTTTAATTGTATGGAAATGGCTTGTAATTAAGCCAGTAAGTTAATGGCAAACATAATTATGATGTGAGGATAAAAGAAATGAAATTTGAATGCTTGGACGTGTAGTGGCCATGAGGTGTCTGCATACTTGTGAGGTGTGTGTTGTGTGGGTTAGTAGTAATTAATGTTAATTGTGTGTATAAACATACACATATGTAAGTAAGATAGCTAGAAATAGAGGAAAGGAATTATGTTCATTTTGTGTTAATGAAATGTCATGGTAAATGATAAAAGCAATCTGATACTATTTAAACAAAAATGGGTGACCTAACATGGACACAAAATGGCATGATTGTTTAGTACTTACGATCACATAAAATAGGCCAAATGAATAGTGATTTTTAAGTTCCTAAGATTGCTAAAATAATGGCTATAAAAGTATAAGATTATGTATGTAAATAGGCATAGAATAAGTGAAGGTGAAAGAGGTAAGTCTGTGCATAACGATCAATAATAGAGGATTTAACTATTAACTGATGTTGGCAAATATCAAGTAGACCACCCACTAGATGGATTGATCGATTAATTTAGTAGTTAGTAGCCTCTAAGGGCTTTGGTCTATGTGGATCATTGCCTATTTATGTGGTATGGCGGGTGCAGCCATTGAGGTTCTAATTATGAGCTATGAATAATTGGGCATTAGAAGAACTATACGAGCTAATCCTTATTAACCATATCATCATAGATATTGGGACATCCCATGGGATTAATGTCACACCCTTACCCGATTCCCGAAAAAACTCGATAAGAGAGTGAACTTCCCCTAAGGTCACCCATCCTCATATTTCCCTAACGATCATTCATTTAACTTCTATTAATTTATTGTACTTTTATATTTACAACTGAAATTTTTTCGTCATTTCTTTATTTTCATTTCACAATAGTCATATTGCACTATAAAAACCATTTATTTCATTAGAAAATGTTTTCAAAGAATATAAGACAACATAATGGCTATTTGGGTTAAGAATAAAAAATTTTCCTATCATAAAATTGCACTTCAATATATTTAGTCATTAAAACTCTACTACCAGACTCCATCATCATCAATCAACATAATCACATGCATAATCATAATATATAAAGTCAACACTCAATCACTAGGTCCTAGACCCATCATCAACAAAGAAATTTAGACAATTCAATAGTTTATAGACACATTATAGACAAAGTTATTTTGATTCATCATTCACATTTTTATAGACATTTTATACATAATTTTGTGTACATCCCTAAAACCCAACTATTATCTATTACATGAGTACACATCCTAACTTTACAAAAAAAAGATAAGAAATAGCACCCTAGAAACTCTGTTCTTCAGCTACAGAGGCTTTTGACTTCTTATACTTACTTAACTTTTACTTGTGCATCAAAAACTAATACGTTGAGTGTAACTTAGTGGTGAATATTGAATAAAACATATGCATGCTCCACTTTCAAACATACATTCATGCAATTACAATCATTCATTGCAATTCATTTTAATTCATCAAAAAATTACAGTGGTTCATAAATAAATCATAGTTAAATATTGCAATATCATACACCATATCATATGTCACACACTTGCTAGCTTTTCAAAGAAATCTGACAAATAAAGCACTTCCCACTAGGTCACCTATCCTTAAATTTCCTTGAGGTTCATTCATTTAACTCTTATTGAAAATTCAATTATCAATTTTAATTAATTTGCTTTTAGACTCTACCTTTAATTTATGTTTGTTTAAGGTAGGATGAACCTATAAGGATCAGTGGCAGGTCATGGTATGTATTATAAAAGTTTCGGCAGCACAACAACTATCCAAGGGCCATCCCAAAATTTTTTTCACCTGTATAAAACAATTTCAATGATTATATATCGTAGTCTATCAATCATAAACCTTTTGGGGCCTCCAAATATTATAAGCACATGGGCCTCAGGCCCCTATTTCACCCAAAATAAAGTTTAAATCAACTGGTGACACAAATAATAATTCATCTCATAAAGGCTGCTTATACAAATTATAAATTATTTTACATTACACCCTACAACTACTTCTAAGCACGTTTGACACATAACCTATAGCTATTACATGAGTGCCACTACATATAATGAGTGAAATAAAATTTCCACCCTTGCTGATTTTGCTACTACATTACACATGTCTCGAGGCCTTCCTATTATTTCTATTTACTTGCACACCAAAACATTGGTATGCTGAGTATAAAACTCAGTGGTGAATTTAATCAATTAAGAGTATGTCTCACCTATTACATATAAGAAGTTTAATATATACTTGTATAAGTTCATACATATTAAAGCCAAATAAAAATTCGTTTTCCTTCGATACTAATTATATATTATTCTAATGTTTTAGTAAATTAATTACATTCAGGTCATTGTACTAATATCATAAAGTGGTTTATATAGATATTTAACCCTTATGTTAAGGTTAATAGAGACACATCCTCTAATAACATTATGCATATTATATACTTTTCTCATAATGTATTTCCTGAACACTCACATGTATGTGTATATATTAATCTTAGTTAATTATTTCCTTTAGCTCACCCATATTTTCCTTTACTTATATTGTAGACATCATATCAATTTAGATTCAAGTACAATTTTCCTCAATCCAAATAGGCTATTTAAGTCAATGTGCCACTTTCAAATAGTTATTTTAACCTATTTATTCAACTAATTAATTAATTAAAAGAATAATATTTAAGTTTAGAATTAGGCCTAACTAGGTAGACCTTACTTTAATACACTAGACCTAGAGGGAATAAACTAGCATAGTGGTCCCCATTTTAGACATATGCTGCTGCACCAGTCTATGTGCCATAATAGAGATCAGTTGTAGCCTCCCTAGACATAAGTAACTCTGTGGCATATTGGAGATCAACCCGTGGGCCACCCCAACCACAAATAACCCTAATCCTTTCTGCCCAGGAACTAGTCTATCCCACTAACTAGTGCAATGGCCCCATCGAACTTATGTCGCTACACCAACATGTACTCATCGATAACACAATTTGTATAAAAATATTGTGGTTGTTTGTCTAATAGACTAGTATAGTGGGCCTAGGCCATTGTACTGACCTTGCCTAAAAATTAGACAATTTACAGCTACTAATACCCTAAGTTGACTAATCAACCCATCCAGTGGGTGCCTAACTAATGGGTCAAGTAACACATTTTATTGTTATTTCTTTACAAATTAGCTTCTTATAATATTCTTAGGTGGAAGACAGTCAGTTAGGAATTTTATTTTACAGTTTGATTTTTACCACGGTCTAGTATCTCTATAATTAGGCTTTACCAGGTAAATTCCCAACATTAATTTCAAGTCTTATAGTTACCAATATTGATGGTATGTTATCCTTAATTTTATTACATATTTAATTTTCACTTAAATGACAAATTTGTATCCTTTTTTAGTCCAATTTTCACTAATGAATTCACAAAGTTTGTGGGCCTAAAGCCAAACATTCATTAGGCCATTCATTGGGCCAAATCATAGGCTTTCAAGCCATGTTATATAATTACAATGTCATGTTCCACTATGCCATCTAAATAGGCCACACTAGGCACTCTTGCCCTTCCATTTTGTAGTCTCAAATAGGCCTTTTTTGGTCACAAGCTTAAGTCACAATGCTTGGCATTTTAAATTTTATCTTAGTTTAATTTAGGTGTCACTATGAGTTAATCTTTAAGTTCTTCCCTCAAGATTTTGTTTAGTCATTAAAACACAATCCTTAGGTTCATTTCAGGTCATTTCAAACATTTATATCAAACTAAGTTTGACCAAGCAAATTCCACCAAAGCATTTTCATTGTATTATTCCCTATAAAATTTATACATTACACAAAGTTTATTCATATTACAAACAATCATAGGCTTAAAGTCAAATCCATCTATAGTTTCAAGTGACACTTAATATAGTCTCAAATTCCATTTAAAATAATACACTTAAGGTCTCTATCATTGGTACCCTCTTAAGCCATAATAGCTCACATTTTAAATTAGTTTAGCTATTTAAGTTCTAGTAATTTCAACCCACATTCTAACTCAATTTCCCATGGATATCTTCCATCATTGCATAACCATTTCCATGACATGTAATTATACACACTTTTAAGTCATCTAACCCCTAAACATGTCTTTAACTGACTCCAGTTACATTTATATATATATATATACACATTTAATTTCAATATCATAGTAGCACATAGTTATGGCCACCTTAGTTATATTATCTATGTGAATTAACATTAAGATATTTAGATATCTTATTCTTGAGTTTACATGCCCTAATTTCCAGCCCCACATTTATGTCCCACACTATTACCATGTCCTCTTTCCATGACCTAATTCAATAGCTGAACACACTCACACATAGTTCATTTTTATTAGCTCTTTAGATTTCCACTTAGTAGCTCTCCTCGTATCATCAAGAACCTACAACTCATGGCATACATTTAAAACTCAATCAACACCTAGGATTACATCAATTACTTATTAATGACACATAAAGCAAGCTAAAAATTGTTGAATTTATGCACATCATAACAACCATAACATTACACAAC
>CANXYI011346898.1:0-10395 GCA_948208565.1 Hura crepitans | reverse complement strand
TGAATGGTTTTTTCTTGAGAAATTGGTAATATACAGTAAAAAGGGCATTTTAGTCATTTTTCACATGTGTTGCAAATGAAGTGATTTTTGTAAAGTATACATGTTAAAGTAATAATACTTACTCTAAATAATTTATTTGAGCCACAAACGGTATTTTTTAAACCTTATAAATACCTTAGGGTATTTTAGTAATTTGGCACCCTAATGAATAATTAAATTATATAATAAAGTAAAATCATTTCTTAGACTGCATAGGTATGTAAAGGATATAATGCCATGATTAAAATGCTTTAAGTCCACCATTGAGTATCTAATATACTCAGCGTACCTATTTTGGTACGTAGGTACACAATAGTGGGAATCTACCTCATAAAGCGTGACAATAGTGGTTCAAAGTATAAAGTGAAGGATTGTGATGTAATTATTGTATAGTTTTGATATCTATATACGTAAGTGGGAATTAGGTAGAAATATGTATGTAAGCTATAGACATGTAATGTATTTAGGTAAATATAACCTATTGATGTAAATAAAGTATTTTCATATGCTCTTTTTGTGAATGTATGACACAGATGTGATGTGTGATGTTGATGTGAGCTTAAGGCTCTATTTATTCATGTTTTATCTATGGCCTAAGGTATGAGTTTGATACGTGTTAGATAATGATGATAGGCTGAGAATGAGGGACCATATGGGTCTAGGAGATGTGCTAAGTAATGCTTGTAAAAGTGTGAAATAGGCTTGTTAATATTTTAGGATAGGAACCGAGCAGCCGTTATGCTACCGAATTTTAGGTGGTAGCTGAGTGTTATCAGATTTCCTCTATAATGACTAAATCATATGGATTCTAACCTAAATGGATTATTAGAAATAATTAATTTGATTTTAGAGTCAGATAGAATGATCCAGTGTGGCATTAGTACAAGTTAAATGAAAAACCTTGATGGAAATTTTAAGATGGGTGACCTAGCAGGAAGTGCATTGCTTATTAGGCTTCATTGGGAATCTAGTAGGGGTTGTCACACATTCAATCTCTAATAACCTTGACTTTGTCTTCTACATCCTTGACCAAATCCTGTCATATCAATTTACATTCACCTAATTCTCTCTAACATAATGGGGTCCTGCATTTTCTCTCATACAAAGCCACATATTGTGCCTTTCCTAAATATGCCTGATGGCTATTATTATATACAAATTTTATCAAAGATAAGTAACGATCCTAACTATCCTTAAATTTAATGGCATAGCTCCTCAACTTATCTTATAACACTTGGATAACCTGCCCTAATTAGTCATTAGTTTGTTAATGGAATATTATGCTAAAGGTGAGTCGAGCAGCTAAGGCATCATGTAGTTTTTTCTAAAATTTGAATGTGAACCTCAGGTCTCAATTTCAAATAATGGAAGCTAGAATTTCATACAGCCTTACAGTCTTATCAACATATAGTTGTGTCAAATTTTCAAACCAATAGTCCATACTCATTGGAATAAAGTGTGCAATTTTGGTAAGCCTATCAACAATCACCCATACTATGTCACATTTGTTCCTTGTCATGGGTAGCCCTACTTTAAAGTATATCATGACTCACTCCCATCTCCATTCTGGTATTGCTATAGGATAAACCAATTTAAAAGAACTTGATGTTCAATTTTCACTTATTGATAAATGAGGCATTTAGTCATATAATTAACTATATCCCTCTTTATTGTAGGCAACTAGTAATAAGCCTTCAAGTCAAGGTACATTTTTTTACTCCTAAGATGTATTACATATGGGGAATTATGAGCTTTCTACAAAATCTATCCTTTAACATCCTCTCTATTTGGCATACAAAATCGATCATGATAATACAAATAGCCATATAATTTAATTTCATGGTTAGTAGGCTTCCCTTTTTTTATCAAGCCTATTATATTCATGAGTTAACTATCATCCATCTGGGCACCCCTTCCTTGTTGAATCAAGTCAAGTTACACCTATAATGCTACTAATAAGGCTCTATCCTCTAATTATTGCAATTAAACATTCATTGCTTTCATGGCACATGGAATTTTTTTGCTCAATGCATCAGCTACCACATTAGCTTTGCCCGAGTGATAATTAATTAGGTAATCATAGTCCTTGATTAATTCCATCCACTTTCGTTGCCTCAAGTTCAATTTTTTCTAGGTAGGTAAGTATTTCATACTCTTATGATTAGTATACATGTAGTATCTATGACTATAAGGGTAATGCCTCCATATCTTCAAGGCAAAAATAATAGCAGCCAACTCTAAATCATGAATTAGATAGTTTTTTTCATGTGGCTTTAGTTGCCTAGATGTATAAGCCATAACTTTGCCATTATGCATCAATACACACCCGAGTCTATTGTGAGAAGCTTTATTATAAATGATAGTCATTTCTTAGCTCTAGTTGTATATGGATAAAACCTTTTATCAACATGGCTTTCAATTTGTCAAAGCTTACCTGACACTAATAATCCCACACAAATTTCACATCCTTCCTTAATTGGTGTGTTATTGGAGCAACAATATCGAGAACTCTTTGACAAGCTACCTATAGTAACTAGCTAATCTTAAGAAACTCCTGATATCTTTTCATGTTCCTTAGATGCTTTGATTCCAATATAACCTTTATCTTGTTTGGGTTCACACTGATCCTATCAACTGAAGTAATGTGTCCTAAGAATGCTACTTTATTTAACCAACACTCACATTTGCTTAACTTAGCATAAAGATGTTTCTCCCTTAAAGTCTACAATACCAACCTGAGATATTGTTCATGTTCCTTTCTAGTTTTAGAGTACACTAAAATGTCATCATTGAACACCACTATGAATTGATCAATGTATAGCTAAATATCAAGTTAATTTGGACCATGAATGTTGCTGGGCTATTAGTTAGCCCAAATGGCATCACTAGGAACTCATATTGCCTAAATTTAGTGCAAAAAGCTATTTTGGCACATTATATTCCATTATCTAGAGTAAATGATACCTAATCTCATATTAATCTTTGAGAAAACACTAGATTCTCAGAGTTGATCAAATAAGCATCGATCCTAGGCATTAGATAGTTATTTTTTATGGCCACTTTATTAAACTATCTATAGTCTATACATAACCATTGGGAGCCATCCTTCTTTTTCACAAATAAGGCTGGCGCTCCCCATAGTGAAACACTAGGTCTAATGAACCCTTTATCCATTAACTCCAATAACATCACATTTAGTTCTTTTAATTCTATAGGTGTCATTCTATAAAGGGTTATTAATATTAGTGTTATGCCTGGGTATACCTCAATGGCAAACTGAATCTCATGCTTAGGTGGTAACCCTAACAACTCATACTGGGAAAACATCTTGAAATTCTGCCACTACTGGTATTAGATTGACATCAGGTCCTATCTTTTTACTATTAATTACATGTGCAAAATATACTTGGTAACCTTTTTAGGTCAATCACTTAGCTATCACTATAGAGGTAACATTAGACAAGCAATATGTTGACACACTAGCTACTATAATTTCCTCCCCATCTGTTATCAAGAGAGTGAGTCTTTTCTATATATGATCCACCATGGCATGGAGTTCAAATAACCAATCAATACCTAGTATGATATCAAATTCATTAAAGGATAACTTGACATGACTTGGTGGAAAGATATGTCCTCAAATAGCTAAAGGACAATTCTTGTATATTCATTCACTGTCACAAGTTATCTTGTAGGATTATTGACCATGATCTTTATATCTAAAGGCTCTAACTGTAACCTTTTATCTAGTGCTAATGTGGTGCAAGCATAGGAATGTACAGACCCCAGGTTAACTAATGCCAAAATAGGTGAATCAAAGAAGTAAAAAGTACTAGTAATAACATTGGGAGAGTCTACCTCCTTTTAGGCTCTAATGGCATGTTAATGTGCTAGAGCCTAAGCCTCCATACTCTATCTCTCTTCTAATTGGGGCTTCTAACTCCCTTTAGCTTTATCTCCCTTGCTCTTTTGTTAGCTTTTAGTAGCTACTGGTTATAAAGCCTATAGTCCTTAGTAACAATTCTCAAATGGACAATCCTTCTAATAATGGCACCTAGACCTATATCTGTAGCATGCCTTTGGAGCTGATCTCCAGCAAGTACCTCTATGTCTCCTCCCACATGTGCCACTGATAGGCAATACACTCCTTGTAATAAAAATTGGTGTATAGGTGGTTAGTCTTTACTATCGGGGGCTTGAATTTCCCTACTGGCCCTGATCTCTAAGATCTATATGATGACTATGTAGTTAGGCCTCCTTTTTGCCTCTTGCTAACTTTTAGGGCTATACTTGCTTGGCTTGCTATTAAGGATCTCTTTTTTTAAAAGTCCTCTATCTTATTTCCTTTAGTATATCTTTCATTGTCTGTGCTATAGCTACTAAAGGAGTGATTTCACTGATCTTGCTTATAGCTACATAAAGCTAGATATCAATGTTGAGGCCTTTATCAAACATCCTACACCTTTCTTCTTCATTGTGCACAAACTATATTGTATATCTACTCAGCCTAGCAAACTCTTTCTCATACACTGACATAGGTCATCCCTTTTATTTTAGGTGAAGAAAATATTGTCTCTTTTTTTATATATTATTCTTAATAATGTACCTCTTTTAAAACTCTTAAAGGAAGCAATCTTAGGTTAGATCTAATAGAGCTTTATGCTTTAAGACTATCCTCCACCAATGATACACCTCTTATAATAATAGTGAGGTGGCATAGAGCAAATTCTCTTTTAGGGTAACTATTCCAATATTCGATCATTTCTTTCTAGCTAATACTCTGCTATGGTAGAGTTATTTCTATCAGTCCCTAAGCAATCTACAACTCTTATTTCCTTAACTCTTTCTTGGTACTTCTTATAGAGAGCTTGAGATGGCTATGGTGGTTGTTATGCTGGTGGTGGAGGTAGGGGTAACTACTGTAGCAACTTGTTTAAACACTTTTACCATTTGTTGTATCAGTGCTAGTTATATTATCACTGACTAAGTAAGTGCAAGCTAGGCTACATCACTAGTTACTAAAGTTTCTAAACTCTTCAACTCATGAACAATTATAGGGGCAAGATTCACCACCTCCTCCTCACCAACTGGCTATCTCAGTTAAGTCATCATCAATTAATATCATAAAATAATCATTAGGCTTAAGCATTATATATTGTGTGATGTATGTATATATAAGACACTATGGCACTCATATGCAGCCTAAAAAATGCCTAAACCTTGCTCTAATACCACTAACATGACACCCTATACCTAACTTGGTAGCTATATCCAAATGAGAGATGGCAAATTGTGACACCTTCTACCTAAACTATTGCCAGCTTGAATAAGAGGTGACACATTAACAAATTATGCTAGTTCCATATTATCATCTTAAAAACCTACTATCTATATGCAAATCATGAACATCCTAGGCCTATATACAAACAAACCATGTATTATGCACACCTGTACACAAAACTAAATTGTTTTGCTATGATAGAAATCTAATATTATAATGGTTGCATGGTGTCATATCCTAAAATAACATATAAAAAAATAAAACTTCTATAAAGTCCCAATCTAAAATCAACATTTTCAACAATTCTAGCCCTTACAACCTATCTCAATCAATATTCTCAGAGTTAAGCTATCATATCAGTCACAATAGTTTTATCATCAACATAGAGACAAGTTCACATGCATGTATATTATCATGGTGTGACATCTATGTCCAAGTTAGACTGAAGTGGAAAAATATATACATGAACAAAACTAGTTTATTCTACCTATTTACACAAGAGTGCCATCTACTATTATGTACATCACATTATACATGGCAAAAGAACACAAAAAGGAATTGAGCTGGCCTTACTGCACTACTACATGAAGGCTGAGTTGAAGCTACCTATCAATAACCTACTCATTGAAAACATGATGAGCTAAGCATAAAGCTTAGTGGTGTATTCGATAAAATATTTTTAAAACTCGAACGAACAATAATAATTAACATGTAGTGTAACACAGTATGTGTCATGAAATAAACTAATGTATTACCATGTTCAACTGATTACATGATCAATCAAAACATGCTACTTACTTTTATTTATCATACCTATATCTTTACTTGATTACCCTTTCATTATTTATTATTCTCATGTTATACCATTTACTTTCTTGTATTACAATTGTGCTTCGAATTAATTATTATCTTATTACTTGTTATGTCATATATTGTATTTAACCATTTACTAGCCAATATCAAACAGACACCAACACTAATATTTGTCATCTAGATCATAATTTGCATTGGCCCATATTTATAACCTTATGGCTACTATGCCAGCATGGAGGTGTGTAGTGGCCCTATTGGACCTAACAGCTACTACACCGACATGACATGTCATAATAATTATGCAATGGACCTATTAAAGCTCCCACTAGCTACACTTGCTTGAGAATATGTGTATTTGTTTTGTTGAACCTCTTAATGGTTGCATCCACATGTAAATATCATGTCATGTCAAATCATATTATATACAACATATATGTGTGCGGTTCCCCTCATGGACATCTTGGTGGCTGCACTCGTATGAAACTTGACACCAAAGTGTCCTAGCAATTGCAACATCCCTAGTTGATAGTTTAACCTATCTACTAGGTTTTTTAATATTTATAGGCTATCCATTATTCACTTTAGTTATGTATAAATTCTATAGCTTATGTACATCTTTTCATATCAAATTCCAATAACTTATTCATCCATTTTGCACATACTTTATAGCCAACCATTTATTAATTGGTACATTATACAAAAACATTTACACAATGCCATTTTACCATTAATAACTTCATCTCATATCTCATACAAGTGACCACTTCGCACATTCCATTTCCTAATACAGATTACATTAATCACATTATCATTCTAGCAACACACATTACAAAACATCACATGTTAGCATACATTATGCATTGCACATTCCATCGCACAAACATACACATGTTTCATGTTTACATTCTCATCATCTTTCACATTCCTCTATGTACATATTTAATACATAATGTATGAATATAGTCAAGTCTAGTACACTTTAATTACACCAATTGTATCTATAAATTCATTATTTCCCACTATATCCTTTTTATATACACCATTCGGCCAACCTTATTTTTTAACTAATAAATTTATTTTTAAGCCAATTTTTGTTCATACTAGAGAATTAGCATGCCATAAGCCCTGATGTACCACTAATTCCATTTTAGGGTTATTCCAACCCCTAAATTGACAAAGTTACATAATGCCTACAATTTTTGAAATTGCACAACACTTATGTACACACATATTTTTTCAAATACACTTATAAAGCAATTATTAGACTTCCTGAATAACACTTAACATCTTCTCTTTTCTTTTATCCTTGCTTTCCTCCAAGTTTTCTAAATTTCATAACATGTAATATATTAGAAAAATTCATTGAAAAATTTACACCACTCCAAACATGAAAATAACAGCAGAAGCAATAAATCGAGCATGTCCAGTTACATAAAAAAATGGTAAGGTTTCAATTTAGGGTTTGGTGTGATTTTGGGGTTAGAAACCCTAAACTTTCCAAGCTCTCTTTTTCCATTAAAATGCTTTTTTCTTGCAAAATTGACACTAAATTATTACTCTAAATGTAGAAATGATCATTTTTCATATATTCAATAAAGCTTTTCATGGAAATTTGGTGAAATGATAATAAAGCCGAGAGACGAGAGAAAGTGTAAGGATGGTGTTGGCCATGGGAGAAAAATAGGGGAAGATGAGTGACTTTGATCAAGTGTTACACATGCACACATTCATCTTTTTATATTAAGACCATAGATGGCCACGATCATGGCACATGGCAATCCTATGGCTATGATTAATCCTATTTATGCTTTAAGCTTTAAAACTATGATTTTAATTCTTGAGGTCTCTAAAATACTTTTCTTGACACCAAATATTATAGAATTTCCCTATTTAGAAACCGCTAAAATCTCGGGAACAAAAACAAATGGGAACTAAATTAATTAATTAATTAATTGCATTTTTAAGAAATTTAGATAAAATACTTGTTGATGTTAGAAAATTCTAATTTCATCACCATTGGATTAATTGGAATTTTGACCTTTAAGTCATGATATTTTTGAGTTAGTCTAAGCACATTTAGAATATTTTACAACTCGATGTAAACTAGGTGCACTATTTACTAGATATTGATGTAAAAAATTTTATTAGTTCAGTGGTTACTCCAAATAACTTTGTTTTCATAAATTTTTATCCATCATAGTTTTATGCCTGGTACTTCCTCTCAGCCACATCAGTGTGACCCGGTTGCTCGAGAAACACTATTTGTGCCTCGATAAGTACATTTCATGAATTTGGGGTTTTTGAGCATTAAATACCAACCTAGCTTTGTCTTTTTATGTAGTGATACTCAACTTAGCAATTAACATATAAGAAGATGCACTACTTAATTATACTCATACAAAATTTATAATCTATGAATAAAATTAACATTAGACTGCTCAAAATCATACCTTCTACACATCTGACTACACTCATATTTTACACTTCCATATTACAGCTGTCGTATGTCAATTTGCCATTCATTCATTTTAGTTATTTGTCCATGTTCTCAATAAAGTTCTTAACATTTACATTTCTTACATCTATAAGAGAATCATCACATTACACATAACTCGTTCATTTTCTAAATTAATATGCATTCACATAACATAACTATAAAATCATTTCATATACATTCCTTTATAACAAAATATACATAAAATATACAAATTTCACCATATTAAGCATATATGTACTTACTTGACAAACTAAAAGAATCTCTTAAACCAAAATAAATTTCCCTTTAGCATCATTTTTCCTTCAATTTTCCCTTTTCTTCCTTTAATTATATATTTCTCATATAAGAAAGAAAATTCAATTACAATTTCCACAAATAACCCAAACTCAATTTCATTTTATAAAACACTTGTTAGGATCTAAATAATCCTTAGAAAATTAGTAAAACCCAAAATTAGTGAATTACTCTTAGAATTAACATTATTTAATTCTAAAACTAATCATGTTTACTTAAACTCATTTAAACTACATTGCTATAAAATTAATCATCTTTTGTAATGCCCAAAAATCCTGATGTTATAAATAGTACTTCTCAGAATGTGAATTATGCTTTTTTGACACTCGGGTCACACTAATCCTACTAAATCAAAGTATTAATCATAATATAATTTTGGGTAAATTTTGGAGTGAAAATAAAGTCATTTAGTTGGTTAAAAATGATAATTAAGATTTTACGGCAATGTCACATAAATAGTGGCCCAATTTTAGCTAAATTGTAAAATATCTCAATTTTTGCTTAGAATATTTTTTGGTTTGGTAAAAACTGATTCTTAAATATTAAAAATAGTTCATTAGCATTGGAATAGGAATTTTTAAAAATTGGGAAGTAATTTTTACTAAAATTCAATATAGATTAATGTATGATTTTATTTTACGTTTTTCTTCATTTTTAAGCATAGGTTTCTGAGGGTTAATGGGTGTTGATGGCAGAGTTTTATGGGACATTTTGAGTGTTGATTGAGGGTTAAATTAGAGATGGAATAATTAATAGAAATAAAGGGAAAAGAGGCTAAAATATGTTAACTATTAGATTAGATTTTGAGGAATTTTGTCCATTAATCAATTTAACCAAGTCAAAGGTAAAAATAGGGTCTTTAAAAATGGTTAAATTATGAATAGTGTAGATGCCATTTCCCTCTTCTTTTCTATTATAGCTAACACCATTAATGACCCATTCCCCTCTATTTCTTCTTTTTTCATTACTCATTCAACCACCTATTCCACACTTCTAAGACACCTAAGAAAGCTTCTATCATCCTTAGAACACTATTAAAGTGGAAAATCAAGAGAAGGATAAGAGATTTGCATAGATAAGGTATGGTGTGAATAATGATAAATTTCTTATCAAGTAAGATTTTTTGCATTTTAAAATTTTACCTATAGTTTTTAGGTGCCCAAAAAAGTTCTATTTATCATTAGATTTGATTTTGGAATGAGATTGGATTTATTATGAATTTTTTAGGTGTGTAGAAAAAAAATGAGCTAATAGAGCTAAAGAGAAAGAGAAGAGTAATGCCTACAAGTTAAGGCTTCATAAATAGTACCTTTAAGCTTCAAAAAGTGTGCTCAGAGTGCTGGGTCACCTTCACGAGGCCTGAGGCAAAGCGTACTACTCATGAAACTTTGAAGGGCTTGAAAATGATGAAAAAGACTTAATTTAAAGATTTAGCAAAACCAATAAATTTTTAAGTTATAATCTAATGAAC
>CANXYI011346823.1:0-10398 GCA_948208565.1 Hura crepitans | reverse complement strand
ATCTTAAAAGGACCTTCATAATTAGGTTATAGCTTTCCCAAGCTAGCAACTCTCCGTGTGTCTATTATTTTTTCTAAGCACCAAATCTCCTTTACTAAATGTCCTGGTTTTGAACTTTTCTTTAAAATATTTTGTGATACTTTGCTTATATGCAGTGACTCGAATGCTAGCTCATTTCCTTCACTTGTCTAATATGTCTAGATTTTGCTTGAGATGTTTGTCATTATCATACTCATCTTTAATGACCATTGTTGGGAATCTAATATGCACATGTAAGATTGTTTTTACCCTATACATTAGTGAAAATAGAGTTTCTCCCATTATAGTCCAAAAAATGGTTCACTAAGATGATAAGACACTATTGAGCTCTTTTGCGCATTGTTTCTTTTTTGCTTTTGAAAGTCTTTTCATTAGTCCCACCAATATCATTTTGTTTGTTACCTCCGTCATCCCATTAGCTTAAAGGTGAGAGACTAAAGTAAATCATAGTCGAATAATCAGTCCTTCTATAAAATCTCGAAAAGCCTTACAGTCAAACTGTTCACCATTGTCAATTATGATTGTATATGGAATTTTGAACCTGGTTATAACATTACTTTTGACTAAGGGTGAGCAAAACTAAACAAAAATTGAAAGTCGAACTGATAGCTATTTCGATATATTCAATTAAGTTTGTTCGATTTTCAGTTTATTCGGTTTGGTTTTTAAAAAATTTCAATTTATTCAATTTGATTATTAAATCATGAAATTCAAATAAATTAAACCAACCAAACTATTAAAATGATGTCACTTTGGGTGTTTAAAATGACATCATTTTACACCAAAATTACATCGTTTTGATTTTTTATATATAAAAAATATATAAAAAGTTTAATTTATTCAATTTTTTGGTTCCATTTTGAAAAAGTTTAGTTGGTTCAATTTGATTTTCAACAAGTATTTTAGTCAATTTGATTATTTTTTAAGGGAAATTCGGTCTATTTGATTTGGTTGATTTTCATATCGAACTGATCAAATTCTCACCCTTACTTTTGATAAAGTCAATGATTTTTGGGGCATGATTTGAACTATTGCTTTTTGCTTTCACCTATCTAGGTGAAATGATTAATAGTTACGATGATAAACTTCTTTTGGCAAACTACTAATGGAAAGGCCCAGGTATGTCAATCCTCCATTGTTAGAATGGTTAAGGACTTCCAATGCTCTGTTGATCGGCCCTAGAAGTATGTATAATATTGCCATGTTTCTGGTATTGCTTACACTTGGTTACTAACTCCTACGCATCTTTTTACATGTTGGGCCAATAGTACCCTTGTAGCATCCCGTACCAGCATTGTCGCTCTTTCATAGGCTTCATATAATCCTTCATAGATCTCCCTTAAGATATAATCGCCCTTCTTATTTGCTTGCACATTTCAGCCATGGCTATAAATAAGATCCCTTATATAGATAGTTCTCAACAATAGCATATTTTCTCGATCGCCTAACAATCATTTTTTGCTTCTACCTTATCTTCTAATAGAGTACTCATATCCAAATAGTAAAAAATAGGTTTTTTTCACCCATCCATAAGTTCTACTTGTGCAACTAATAACATGTTTGGAGAATTCTGGATATAGACTTGTATAGGCTTTAACCACTATTGCTTGGTTCCAGTAGTTATCTTAGCTAGATAATTAGCTTCTTGGTTATTCTCCCTTTCTATTTGAGTTATCTACTAATGGTCACCTATTTCTTATAATTTTTTCAAAATTTTTGGCTTTTTCATAGTATTTACTAATATTGGTGTCTTTGACTCTGAAGACTTCAGTTAATTTCTTCACCACTAGTTGAGAATTGCTAATATTTATAGTATTTTAGCTTTAACCACTATTGCCACATTCAACCTAGTGATTAATGCTTCATACTCAGCAACGTTATTAGAGGTGGTGAATGGTAGTCAAATAGCTTGTTTGAAAGTTAAGCTGTTTGGCCCAACCATGACCACCCTAGCTCCTATACTACCTGAAGCACTATTTACATATAATTTCCAGAGCTCTTTATCTTTGCATGAAGGCTCTTCACGTACTCTACAAAACTCTATCATGAAATTGGCTAGTATCTAAGCTTTAAGAGCTAGCTTTGATTCATACTGTACATCAAATTCGCCAATTTTCTAAGCCTATTTTGTTAATCTCCTCGACAAATCTAGTTTTTGCAAAATTTTTCTCAAAGGTAAATTAGAACAAACTACTACCACTTATGTTCAGAAGTAGTGTCTTAATTTGGTCACTATTGTAACCAGGAAATAAGCTAACTTTTTGATCTTCGAGTATCGTTGTTTAGTGCCTTTTAAGACTTTGCTCATGTAAAATATCGAAAGTTGCTATATTCCTTCTTCCCTTAATAACACCGATCCAATAACTTATCATCAATAGATAAATACATATATAATGTTTCACCAATCAATGGTCAACTAAGCAATGGAGGGAATGCCAAAAACCTTTTCAATTCATTGAATTCTTTAAATTCTTTTAGCCCTTTTAACAAATTGTAGAAGGGAAGACATCTTTTTGCTAAGCACAAGATAAATCTTGCTAAGGCAATAATTCTACCATTTGGCTGTTGAACCTCAGGGAGATTCTTGGGGGAACCATGACAATTATAGTTTTGATCTTAGCTCGATTAGATTCAATGCCTTTTTCGAATATCATGAATTTAAGGAATTTTCTTGAATGAATTACAAAGGCACACTTTACGGGGTTAACTTTCATATATATTTATTTAGAATCTGGAATACCTCTTGTAGATCCTTGTGATGATCTTTCAATTTCTACTCTTGATGATCATATCGTTAATATAGACCTCTATATTATTGCTTATTTGATTAGAGAAAATCTTATTCACCAAACTTTGGTCGTTGCTCCAACATTCTTAAAATCGAAATGCATATTCTTATAGTAACACAGACCTCTATCAGTGACAAATAAGGATTTGTCTTGATCCTCTTTTTTCAGCAAAATTTGGTGATATACTGCCGATGTATCCAAAAAAGCATAACACTAGTATCCTGCTATTAAGTCTACCAACTAATTGATATTGGGCAACGGATAACTATCTTTTAGATAGACTTTGTTAAGATCTGTGGAAACAATACATAGAAACCTTGTTAAATTTTTCAATATAAGATTTCAAAGACTCACCTTCCTCCTGGATAACTTCTTCTAAATCAATAGTGGCTTTTTTATCTGGGATAGTGTGATAAAACCTGTTAAGAACAAGGTCTCGAGTTGTTCAAATGTCTCTACTGACCCTAGAGGCAGATCATCAAACTAATCATTTGTAATGTCATGAAGTGTAGTAGGAAACACCTTGCACAGCATAGAGTCTTGTGATGTTTATAACAATATCACTTTTCTAAAGCTGGTGATATAGTTTTTTGGATTTGTTATCCCACTATATTTTTTTAACTGAAGGAAATGAAATTTTGGTGGCATTAGCTCATGAATCAGTGTTTTAACCAAAGAAGATCCCATAAGAATACTAGCTTCTTCTTTTTTGACTGCAACGCCCTTACTCATCTTAAAGACCTTCTATTCGGCTTTCTCGACTCGACTTTGCTAGCTTCGCCAGGCTTCAAGTTCTTGGTGTCATACAACTCAGGATCTAAATCATTTGCTACTAGTTTTTCTTACTCAACTTTAGAGGATTCTTTCTCCATTGTTTCTACTACTCTCTACCACTGTCAATGCTTTTTTTATACATCGTTGTTGGTTTTTTAGCCATAGCTACCAGAAAGTTAACTCTAATTCGTAATTGTTGAATTACTATTGCAAGATTGTTATTAGTACAACTAAGGTTGTATTTGGCTCTATGGAACTGTATTTGAAGCTTTATTATTATTCCCATTATCTGAACCTTGAATGGGGGTTAAGGGATCTTTTGTTCATTTTGGGTTGCGTTGCTTGATCAAAGATCTATCCTTATCCGATTCGATAAATAGAGAAAACCTCATGTTTATCGCATAAAATTAATAACTCAGTAAATCTCTGTTCACCAAACAACTGCAAAAATAAGAACAAACATTCACCAAACAACTACAAAAATAAGAACAAGTACACCAAGGTCTCCATGAATGGCACTTCAATGCTTAAGTTAGAAGAGAATTCTTAAAGAGAATAATAAGAACTCAAGATGAAAGATGAGTTAACATACCTCTAGTATTTATAGGCATATTAATCCTTGTTCTAGTAGGAAAACGATTCACTTGTTTGGAAAGACTTTCTTTAATACAGTACTTATAATCCAAATAGGATTCCTTTCCTCAATGGGAAGCTTACCTATTTGGTATTCTTAAATGGAATAGGAAATAATCACAGGATGATATTAGGAAATATTTTAAAACCTGAAAAATAAATCTTAACTCAATCAAGTAAAATTATTTGTGATATGTTGCGAATTAGTTAGAAAATAAGTATTATTTACATGATTATATTATATTTTAATTGGTCTTTGATTTTTATTTGAGTTGAATTGGATGGAATTCTTTATGAAAGTTGAAAAATCATACAAAAATATTAATGCACATAAGGTGTTTATTTAAATATCAAGTTTAGACTCCTAAATTAAAACTTGCAAATTTTTGATATTGAACTTTCTGTGTATTATATTGTAAAAAATGTTTTCAAGTCATTTTTTACCAAGTTTATAGGATCTAATATACTCTATAAGAATGGTTATTTTGTGAGGAGAATTTCAATTACTAGTTGTTATAAGAATAATTATTTTATGTGAATAATCTATATAACATGAAAAATTATAGGTTAATAAATTGAAATGCTAATTGTTAATTACTAGTCTTTGAAGTGTTGTTGTTGATCATTGATTATTTTGGTGTGTATTTCTCAATTACTAATTGTTAAACTGCAAATTATTATTTGGTATAATAAGGTATATAGATCTACTATATCTTGTTGTCCCGTTGTGCAAAGAGTATGCAATTTGGTATTACATAATATACCAAAGTGTTATACTTTGTTATGCTATTATGTAGAATAATGTGCTATTTGGTATATCAAGGTATACCAATCTAGTATATCTTATTATACCATTATGTAGAAGAATATATTATTTAATATTTTTTAAATTAAAAATTTTTAGAATGAGTAAATTAGTATATTTTAACAAATTTGAGGTATGGATTTTTCAAAAAAAAGATATGAGCTTGAAGAAAATAAAAGAAATGAATTTAGAAAATTTTAGAAAAAATGTATACTTTTGAAATTAAAAGTTTGAAAAAATTGTAAATTCGAAATATAAAAAATTAGCGATGAATATTTTAAAAAATGATATTAAAATTAATATATATCATATAATTTTTGGATGGTAAATGCTTATGGTCTCTGGGCTTCCGTCGCCATGATCCCAAATCATTATTAGGTTTTGCATTTCAATTTTGAAATACTTTTAAACTGAAGAAAGGGTTTGACAATCAAGCAAAACCATGATTTAATTTTACATATGTATTTCTATTATTATTCTTTTCTTTATTGATTAAAGGTTCGAATGATTGAGCAACTAGCAATTGTACAATACAATTGAGATTACCTTTTTTTCTTTTTAGATAACTACCAATCCTCGGAATGAAATATCAATATGACAATTTGATATTAATCAAATCCTTTTAAATATTTAAAAAATTTACTTTTTTTTGTGAATATATCAAATATGAATTCAAAATCGTTAAAATTAATACAAAATAATTTTAAAAAAATACGATAATACTATTTACTAAAATTTGACTTCAAAAAATTAGGATAAAATTAGTGTCGACGTGTATAATAATATTTAAATTTGAAATTTCTTGTATAAAACAATTTATGTGTTGTAAATTCAATAATATGACTTTTAAATTTTGCATTTTAATGAAAAAATGATTTTCCATTGTAGAAATAGCATATAACAAGCAATTTAGAAGCAGTGAAGTAAAATAATTTCCTTTGAAGAACACTTTAATAATAAAATGGATCTCCCTCTTTCGCCCTTTCAATATATAAAAAGAAAGAAAGAATATAAGTATTTATTAAAAATTTCTTGATATGAACATTCTCTTATGTTTTACCTTTGCGATGCTAAGGTGGTGAGGTCATTAGATTGTTGTTTTCTTTTCTTTTTACCTTGATTGATAATTATGATATTCATAATTTTATATTTTTATTGATTAACAGTATTGATAATAGAATATTTATTTTTTTATAATTATATCATTTAAAATAAAATAGAAATCGAATTTTATTCAATAGAAAAAGCAATCAATTTTTTTTTTGTTATTTAAGAATTGAAAAACTGAAGAATAGCGAAAAATGAAAAAGAAAAGTAGGGGAAGTCCACAAGTGTCCCACTCAATTCTCATAATCACAGTGTTGATCCCACATTCCCTTTTATTTTCATTTTTAGATTCTATAAAAATTAAATAAACTTTATTTATATATATCAAAAATGATATTATTTTTGATTCTATAAAAATTAAATAAATTGAATAGATTAAAATTTAAATTGATTAAATTAAATAAAGAAAATTGAATTGAATCAATCGAATTTTTTAAAATTGAATCAAATAAACTTTATATATATATATCAAAAATGATATTATTTTGATGTAAAATAATATTATTTTAAATATTCAAAATAATATTATTTTAAAAGTTCAGTTAGTTTTATTTATTAAATATCTCGGTTCAAGTTAAAAATTCAATTGAATAAATAAAAAAATAGACTGAATCAAATAGATCGAAATAGCTATCGATTCAATTTTACATTCTCCTAAATGCAGTATTAAGTTCCTGCTTTTAGTGCTTTTGCTTACTGCATGTGCATTTAAGGGTTTGCAAAATTAAATCAGAATTGAAAAAGATATTTCGATATATTTAGTTTAATTTATTTAATTTAATTTTTAAAAAATATTAATTTATTTAATTCAATTTTTATAGGACAAAAATCGAAGAGACCAAGATGCCGAATTTTTAAAGCAATGCCATTTTTTGGTATTTAAAATAATATTATTTTATATTAGATATAAAAAATTCGATTTATTTAGATAGTTTTTCAAAAGATTAATATTATTATGTTATCTCCATCAAATTTGATCATTTCAATTTTTTTTTAAAAAATTAATTTATTATGTAATAATGATTTTTAAATTAAATTGATAGAAAACAGGCATTTATATACATCATTGTCTCTTTTTAAAATTATTTCTCTTTCTTTATCCATATTTATTTATTCAAAATCACTTGTATTTTAAATAATTTCAATTCTTATCTTTAAAAAAAATAATTTTGAAAATTTTTTGGACAATCAAAATTTGATTCTCTCCTAATGTATAAAAGTTATTTATATTTTTATATATTCTTCCAAGTGTTAGTAGTCAAATTATCTTCACATCAATTTAAAATGTAATTCAGTTTCTCAACTAATTCATTTCCGGAAACGAATTTATTTACTTTTCAAATTATAAAATTTAAATATTGATTATAGATATAATCAAGATTTAAATTTAAATTTTTGTTTTAAAGATGAACATCAAACGATAATGAAAAAGAAAAAAAAATTAGTGGCACGAGGGACACGTTGGTAAATGAAACAGTAAACGCCGGGGTAAATAGTAATAATAACATCTGTAAATTATTTTTTTCCTTTTTTTTTTTTTGGTGCCATTTTCACTCGCAAAGACTAAAAGCTTATAAGTAGATTTTGATCTCTCTCTCTCTCTCTCTCTTTGCTGCGTTTTCTTTTTTTTTTTTTTTGGTTGTTCACAATCCATTCTTGGAGCTTTTCTATAGATTTTTCGAATTTTCTTTCGAGAAATTCTGTTTCTTTAAGCTCCCTCATTCAGTCTTCTTTAGTCAACTTCTACTTCTTGTTCTTGCTAAATTCTCGCTACAATATCGGAGGATCTCAAAGATACGGATACCCCATCAATTATCATTTATCTACAACGAAAATTGCGGCCTCAGTCAAGTTTCTCAGACCCGGAGAGTGTGATTCAATCAAAATGCAGCCCCATTTCTTGGGTTTTGAGTGCCCTTGTCCTCTCTGATCTTGTCGCAGCAGTCATGATTTATCTCAAGATTCTGGCAGTTTCTTGGGAGAATTAGCTTGTGGTTGTGAATCATTGTCGAATGGTGCGTAGTTTTCAGAAGGTTTTTGCAGTAGAAATCTTCGCCATTGTTGGACATTTTGAGCTAAAAGGAAGAATCTTTTGGGTTTCTACTTAAAATCCCTTCTGGGTCATCACCAGGTACTGAATCTCTGCCTGCGTTACTACTGGAATTCAAGGTTTTTAATTTTGAAAAGAGTATTAATCACTGGATTGGCCGTTCCAAGAAAGAGTATCGGCTGTTTTTACTTGCTATTAATTCCACTGTTATTGCTCTAATTTTTTTGGTGGTTATGGAGAAAATGCTGTAAAGATTCCTAATTTGTTGAGCTTCATTGACATTTCTAAGAGCTTCTTTACAAGAAATTCCAAAAGGGAAACCCCAAAGAAAAGGATTGCAACTGTTGGACCTTCAACGCTGCTTTATAATCTCTACACTCTGCGAATCTAAACAGTATCCGTTTTTTACATTTATTATATATATGGACATTAGACGTGTCAACCATGAAGTACGCGAATTTCTAGTCTAGGACTAAGTTCTTCAAAGTTTCTTTTGGGGGAATTTACTGCATTATCTTTTGTGAGTTGTGAGATTTCCGTTTTATTATGCTGGGATTTTGAGGTTCTATGAAATACAAGATTTTTCTGGTGCTGACTTCCTTGCTGGGTGTGTTCTACCTCTGATTTCATAATTTTAATCCGGTGGCATTGAGTAGAATCATTTTCAAAAGTATCCATGGGGCTTCATGGAAGTCTCGTGATGATGCTTCTTCTCATTCGGTTACTATGGCTGCCTGGTCTCAGGGCTCAGCCGCCTAATTCTTCGCGTGCCCTCGATGCTCTCCTTCAAGATTATGCTTATGGGGCTCTGGTTCGCCCCAAGACTGGTACACTATATGATGGGGATGTTCCTACAGATTTGAGCGGGATTAAGATTGCTGCATTGAGGCTCAGGAGCGGCAGCTTAAGGAGGAAAGGTTTTAGTATGTACAAAGAGTTTCAAATCCCTACGGGTGTAATTGTGCAGCCTTATGTGGAGAGGCTTGTTCTGGTCTACCAAAATTTGGGGAATTGGTCACTCAGTTATTATCATCTGCCAAATTACACTTACCTTACCCCAGTCCTAGGTCTCCTTGCTTACAATGCCTCAGACTTAAATGCTACCACTTTTCCAGAATTGCAAATCAAGGCATCTGGTCATCCTATAACCATCAAATTCTCAGATGTGAAATCAGCTCCTGATGGATCTGTTGCTAAGTGTGTATGGTTTGATTTACACGGTTCCCCAAATTTTAGCAATGTGAGATCAGGCAATCAATGTTCAACTGTTCAACAGGGGCATTTTTCTTTAGTTGTTGAGTCTATTGCCCCTTCTCCAGCACCTGGTAAAGGCCCAAATGTTCCGGGACCAAGCGGACACAAAAAGAAAAATAGTTCTAAAGTGTGGATTATTGTTGGTTCCGTGGTGGGTGGATTACTGTTGTTGGCAGTTTTATCATGTCTGGTGCTATGGGTGCAAAAGTTAAAGCAGAGGAAGAAAATGCAACAGATGGAGAAGGCTGCAGATGTGGGAGAAGCCCTGCAAATGACATCTGTTGGGGAGACAAAAGCTCCTGCAGCAATGGTGACTCGAACGCAACCGACACTTGAGAATGAATATGTGCCCTAACTCCCGCCATCTGTACAAGCTTCCTCTGCCCACAACAATTCTTATTCAAAGTTCAATTCCTGTATTCAGAAATCATTCTTGTTCCACCTATTTTTGGTGGTGTCTCTTCCTAGTACATTGTTTGGTTTTTGTTAGGCTTTTGGTTTAGTGTGGGTAATATAGGATTTTTGTGCAAGTCTTTTATCACTCACAGACCCATCTATGGGTTTATGATTCATTGTGGTGTCCATTTAGCCAAAGTTGACTCTATATGTTATGAATTTAGTCCTCCCATTGACAAAGAATAAAACATTTTCTGGTGACTTCAAATCTATATTGTTTCTGCCCATTTCTTAGAAATGAAAGACCCAGATTATTATGTTCATCTCAGTTTTAGGAGTGGGAATGAGAGATTAAGGTGGCCTAGATAAAAGGAAAAAAAAAATCCATGTAAAGAAGAAAACAGAAAGAAGAAAGCACAGGTAATAGGCAAAAGGACTTGGGTGCCTTCGTCATATGCTAAGATTAAACAACAGGTCATTACAGCTGGAATTGTTGGCAAACACAAAAATGGGTAGAGACCAAGCTGGCAAGGGCATTTCAGGAAATCAAA
>CANXYI011346785.1:0-12241 GCA_948208565.1 Hura crepitans | reverse complement strand
CTCCTTTTATGTGTGTGACCCTATGGGTTTTCAGAATAACTTAGCAATACATAGTGAATTAGAATTCTAGTCCAACTAGGACTCTATAGATTCAATCTTATTCAATTAACATTAATTCACTAATTGATATATCACTTTTATACAATTTAAAAGAGGCATTTAGTCATACATTATGACTATCCATGTGCTAGAAAGTCAAGTTGTTTGACTTAACCCTTCTACATACAGTTATAGTGCAATAAACTCCTTTTGCCATCTTTTATCCCATCTAGTTTAGAGTATGGGCTAGTGTCAACTTAAAGCTTAACTAAGTATGTCTAATTAAGCTCTAGACACATTGTTTTGATAATTTCACCTTTAATCCAAAAATTCCTTTTGTCAATCCCATTCACATACGGCATCTTACTTTAGCCAAAGATTCCTGAATAAAGGTTACTCATCAAAACATTGAGATAAACTCCCCACTATAATTTGTGGTGGTATATCCTTTGTTAATTACTACCTTATCTTCAAATATGTCATGCATACCCAAACACCTCGCTATGCATACTTCATGTTCAATGTAAAAGCTATGGATTCAAAGTATGGCACTCCATATTTAAGATAGTTAGTGATCTCAAGTTTAAGGATACTTGCACCACTGATATGATGAGATACTTTCACTGGCATAGTATAAGTATCAATGTAAAGATCTCATAGTGGGTATCCAATGTACTTACTTCCAAAGTAAGTATCCATATGTTAACTCTAAGCATCTTTATGATTATAGCTTGTGAGAACTATTACTCGATCTAATTAAGAAGTATAACATATACTGATCTATCCATATTAATAATGTCCCATCTTGTTAATACTATGATCAAGGATATTTAGGTATATCACATTTGCATGCAATAAGAATCTCACATCATAAACACTTCATGATTTCCTCTGTACTATGATTTTATACCAAGGACTTTATAACAAGGTTTAAGGCATTGCAAATAATTATAACTAATATATAAAAGTTGATATAAAGAGAAAAGTCTTTTACATTAATTTTCAAGGTTAAAACAAATGAATATAACCATATTACATAAGCTTTAGGACATATATCTAATAATCTCCCACTTTCACTAAAGCTAATCACCTATGTACTTAATGCCCATTGCATTTACATTTTTATCAAACTTCCCTTATGATAGTGCTTTTATGAGAGGATCAGCTATGTTCTGATCTATGAGGACCTTTTCAATTTTCACATCTTATCTACTGATGATCTCTCTGATCAGATTATAGTGCCAAAGTACATGTTCTAATCACTGATGAGATAATAGTTCTTAATCTTATGCAATAACCCTATTGTTATCATAATACAAAGGTATTGGATCAATAATGCTTATGACCACTCTTATGTTTAGAAATGAACTTCATAACCCAAAAGGCTACCTTAGCTACATCGAAAGCTGCAATGTCCTCGACTTTGGTGGCAGAATCCGTAGTCGTATTTTGTTTAGGACTCTTTCAAATAACTACTCCTCTACATATAATGTATACATATCCAAATTGAGATTTACAGTTATCTTTTTCAAATTTGAAGATAGCATTAGTATGCTTACTAACCTATAGATCTCCTTCTCTATAAATAGAGAATAAATCCTATGTCCTTCTCAAAGGTGTAGGATTCGGGCAATTTTGTGAAGAAAAAATTGCTTGAATAAAGGGTAGAATTAAGACAGATACAAATTAAACTAAAAATATTAAGCATAACAAACATTTTGTTCTTGAAGATAATGAATGGTTATGTATGTATATATATAATTAGTTAGCTTGGCATGTGAATGAATGTGCTACACGAGTGATCAAGCTACATTAGTACATATGTTAGGCCTATATTATGTATATTGATGGTTTGGCATGAAATTGGCTTGATTAATATAGGTATGAATGTGAATTAGGCTTTGGCTGAGACCTATGCTATGTATAAGTCACCTAAATTGGCCTGAAAATATACTTGTGTGTGTGTGAATATGTTGGGATTATGTATAAGAATTTGAATGTGTAAGAAAGGTGGAGAAAATATATGATTAAGAATTAGATATTACTATACCTGAGAGCTATAAGGATGAAAATGTTACATAAGCTTTGATGACTTTTGATGAATGAATAAACACCTTGAAGCTTGAAATATGGGACATGAAATATACCTTTGAAATAAAGCTAAACATATGCCTTTAAGGGCTATAAGTTGATGATTGGATATTATGGCAATAATGTCTTTGGCCTTGTGAATGGCCTAATGGATGATTGGCTTCAGGTTTATGAATAAAATGAGATTAATGGTGAAAAATGCACTAAAAAAATAAGAAATGGACCCAAAATTGGCTATGAAAAATGTAGAAATGACTTATAACTGTCTAAAAGAGACCATTACCTGAATCGAAAATACACCTAGACAATAAATGGAAGCTAAATGAAAAATAATTATGCAATAAAATCAAGCATAATATACCTTAAATAATGGCAAATTATAGGACTTAAATAATCATGGAATATACCCGGTATTGTCTAATTATGGCAATACTATACTGGGCTAAAATTAAACTATATGATAAAAATAATATCTATTTGTTTTTCACTTAAGTATATTATAAAAGGGTAATCAGTAAAGAAATAAACATAAATTGAGATTAATGGCCCATTAGTTAGACACCCACTTGATGGGTTGGCCAGTCAACTTAGGGATTTAGTAGCTGATACATTGTCTAATTTTTAGGCATAGCCAGTACAACAGCCTAGGTCCACATTGGGGCCACTATACTAGTCTATTAGATAGATAATTGTCTACTTTTGCACATTTGATGCCATTCACTTGATTATGCCGGTGCAATGGTATAGCTCCTAGAGGGCCACTACACTAGTCTGTTAGATAGACTACTTTGCTAGGTAGACCTATTTATAACATCACTAATCTTTAAATAGGGCTAGTATAGTGGCCAAGGTCCTTAGGGGCCACTATACTAGTCTGTTAGATAAACCTCATCATGTTATTTGCACCTAAGTGCTATGACTTGAACAAGCCAAAGCAGCGGTCGGGGTCCAAAATATGGATCACTACACTATTTTTATTCCCTCTAGGTCCTGTGTATGGCAGTGTTGTCTTTTTAGTTAGACCAGTTAAATTAGTTGAATAAATAATATAGGAATTGAATATGATATTAGAGAATAATAAAATGCATAATTTGACATGATTATCTGAATAATGTTTCAACATGTATACATAGGGGCATTTTTGTCATTTACACGTAAGTATTTTAATTGAGCCTAATAATATGAATAAATTAATTTGTGACTACATATGTATGAATAAACCATATGACATGGTTTAAATGCTTGAGTTCACCACTAAGTATATTATATACTTAGCATACCTATTTCGATGAGTAGGTAACTAGAATTAAGGTATAGCTTCATGAAGCGTATAGCTAGAGTTTAGAGGATAATTGATAGAAGGTTATTATGTATATATTGTATAGCTTTTACACTAATTGTACTTAGGTGGGAATGGGTATCCTATGTATAGGTGGCTTCTATAAACATATATGTTATAGACAATGTTTTGTAATAAGTATATTATCAAACTATTTTGAACATGTGATTTCCTTTACTTAATGATATGGTATGTGAGCTTGAGGCTTTCATTTTCGATGGCTTGATTGTGGCTTGAGGCTTGTGTTAATGTTTGATAGGCAGATGATGTTAAATGTATATCTGAGGGACTAGAAGGGTCCATGAGACGTGAGAAATTTTGATTGAAGTGTTTTACAGGTTTTAAAATTTGGCTAGTCACCCAGACAACCATTATGTTGTCAAATTTAAGTAAAAATTTGAGAAGACTATGAATGGCTATTTATGGTATAAATAGACTTGTATGACCTTAAGTTGAGCTTAGGAAAAGACAACAAATTTAGGAGTTAAGTTGAATCAAATAATAAGAATTTGGTAAAAGTCAAATGAATGAATCAGAAAAGCAATTTCAAGATAAGTGACCTAGCGAGAAGTGCACCGCTCATTAGGTTTCTTCGGGAATCTAGTAAGAGGTGTCATATTTGGTGGTATTAGAGCATAGGTTTAATTTTCCTAGGTAAAGTACATAAGTGCGATTGCCTAAGTTTCAATTCCTCTAAACTATTATGCTGTACGAGGCTGATATTTTTTCTTTTTACAGTAAGCATATGGCTGATCAAGTACTTCACTGGGGGTCAAAAAAGTGGCTAATTTTACACCTATAACTATATAGAGGGTAGGCAATGCATCAGTACCTAAACCCAATGATGTTGTATAGTAGCCATAACCACAAGTGCCTAGTCAACAGTAGGTAGAAGCATCTCTTACTCTATTATAGTAGGTAGTGAACTTACTCAGACATACTACTATTGCTAATTCACCTCCACCTCCTCTAGCTTCAATACCACCTCCACCACTAGCTTTTCCATAAAAAAAACACCTTTAAAGAGGCTAAAGAAAATGGGAGCTATTGATTTTCGATGGAGGAAGGAGGATAATGCTGCTAGAGCTGAGTATTGGGTAGATAGAACATTTAGAATTTTGGAGCAGTTGAATTGTATAGAAGTAGAAAATTACCAATGTGCCACTTATCTTCTTAGGAAAAAGCTTATAATTGGTGGAACACTATCAAGAGGAGAAAAACACTTGCAGATTTGACCTAGGAATTTTTCCTTATGGAGTTTAGGAAGAAATATATACCTGACTCATATAAGGACAAGAAGAAAGGAATTCCTTAACTTGAAGCAGGGAAGAAGGATATTGTTAGAGTATGAGAAAGATTTTATCAAGCTATTGAAGTATGCTAAAGAGTTCATTTGCAATGAAAAAGAGAAATGCAAGAGATTCTTAATAAGGCTGAATGTAGAGCTGACAATATAGATAGCCAACCCCAGAGAGAAAGATTTTGCAGTGTTGGTGGCAAATACATATGATATGAAAGAAATGATACAAGAGAAGAGGGATTTCTTCAAGAGGAAGAGGTAGGTCATTATGGGATAGTCCAATGCAGTGTCAGGGGATGGTAAGAAAAGAAGAAAGGGGCAGTCATAAACATAGTCTCAGCCTAGATCCCAATATTAATCAGGGTGTCAGGGGCAGAGATAGGTATAGTCCTAGAGATCTGGACAAGCTTCTACGAGTAGATCTCGATTGCCTCTTCGAGTAGGTAGTGCTCTTGGTATAGAGGGTAATAGAAATGGACCTTTGACTTGTAATACTTGCCAAAAGAAACACTAGGGGTAGTGTAGACTGGCTAGAAGAGGAGAGTGTTTCCATTGTGGTGCTAAAGATCATTACAGAAGAGAGTGTCCTTAGAGACAATTAGAGGGTGCTCAGACACATGTATCTAATGTTACACCTTTGAATAGGGGTTAAAGGTAGAACAGAGGAGAGCAACCTAGTGCTAGTTAGGGTACAAGATCTGAGGCTTGTGCTCTAGCCAGATAGTATGCTGTAAGAGCAAGAGAAGAGGTTGCAGTGCTAGATGTCATAACTAGTACTTTTTATTTATTTAATGTTCCAATTTTGGCTTTGATAGACCCTAGTTCTACCTATTCATATGTATGTACTGCACAAGCACAAAATAGGGGGTTAGAGCTTGAATATGTTGATATAGATATTAGAGTTAGTAATCCTATAGGATAGAGTGTGATTGTGAACAAGATATATAGGCAATGTCCTCTAGTGATTCACTAAGCTTGATGACTCGATGATGTCAGAGTATTGGTTAGCATAGTTGGTTAATATAGTGCACCAACTAAGGTGTACCCATGATAAAAGTTTGATGGTGGCCACTTTATTATTTTTTAGAGAGGCCTTGTAATGGTGGAAAAATGTTACTGAATGGGTGTTGTTAGAGAGGGTGACTTGGGAGTTCTTACAAAAGGAATTTAGGAAGAAGTATGTAGTAGGGAATGTTGTGATCGGAAGAAACAAGAGTTCAAGAGGCTAAGGCAAAAATATTGCATAGTGTTAGAATATGAAAGAGAGTACATAAAGCTGAGTAGGTATGCAAAAGGTGACATTTGAGATGATGCTGTATGGTTTAGAAAGTTTTAAGAGGGATTAAACTCGGATCATAGAAACCCAGTGGCTACTATAAAGATTAGAAGCTTCTTTATATTGATCTCTACCACCTTACCAATTAAAGGAATACAGAAAGAAAAGTATAGAATTAAGAGGAGAAAGCGGTCTCATGAATAAAGAACTGGTAGTCCTAAGCCTAAGAAGGGTAAGAGACTGAGGACCGACCATAAATTTAGCCACCAGGGCAAAAGGCCAACTATTAAAGTTAAGTTTGGTTTCTAAAAATTTGGACTGCCATTCACGAGCCCAAAATTTGGTGAACCAAGCAGAACTTGTCAGCATTGTAGTAAGGGACACAAGGGCCTATATTAGAGAACTATACGGGGTGTATGTTTTAGGTGTGGTTCTATGGAACATGGGGCTAGAGACTATAGAGGACGGTCAGCTATGCATACATAATATGAAGTGCTTATATCTGATATCCCTAGAAGTAAAGCCCAGAGTAATCACAGAATATAAAGACCTAGTGCTTACATCAAAACCTCGGGTACTTTTTAAGATTTGATTTCAATTCATATGATACACTGGATATACATAATAAGTAAATCATGTATAATCACTCACATGATGATTTCATAAATGGGGATGTTAAACTATTAAATTGTGTGAATAAAAAATGTATGTACATAAGAATGTCATAAATAGTGATAATGAAATCTGTAATAAGGTAATTCGATGAAGGAATTTTGAGGACAAAATTTTTTTAAGGAGGAAAGGAATGAAATGCCTCGAATCTTGAGCCATGAATAGTGAACTTTATAACTTGGGGGAAAAGATTCTTAAGATATGACTGGGGTTTTTTTATTGAATAAAATAATATATTAAGAGTGAGTTAGGGTTAAAATTTCGTATTGAAATAAGGTCGTTTAGTTAGCTAACGAATTGTACCTAGTCTAATTATGAATAGTGATATACCCCAAAATGTTAATAATATCACCTATGACATAATGTATGCTGAGGTTACTAAATGAAAGGAAATATTCTAAAATAATTTTGGGTAAAGTTTGGAGGGGAATGAAAGTCATTAAGGAGATTAATTTAATAAATGAAGATTTTATGGCAGTGTTAATGAATAGTAACCTAGTTAAACTTAACGGTAAAATATTCAGGAGTTGCTCAGAAAAATCTAAAATAACATAACTTGATAGTCAAAAATTCTAAATAAGTTAATGGTAATAAAATTGGTTTTTTTAGAGCTCGAGAAGATATTTTACGGAATTAAGTAAGAGGTAAATTTGATAATTAAAATAATTAGGTTTGGTTTCAAATTCTAATTTTTACAGGGGACATGTATTATGAATTTTCAAGATTTATGTCACAAAAAATAGAATTTTAGAATGTGAGGAAGAAAGAGAAATAATAAATTTTAAGAAGAGGAGACATGGAAAAATGACAACCCTTGGATCTCTTAAGTGTCATTCATCTATGCCCCTCCTCTATTAATATAAATAGGATTATTTTTAAAACCCATTAGCCTAAACAACTCCTGCCCCTCTCCTCTCATGGCCGACAACCACTCTCCCTTTACCATCCCTTTTTTTCTTCTTCACATTACTAAAATACACCATCTTTCCACCAAACAATCCTATAAATCATTCCTCCATCAATTCATCACCCTTAATCAAGGGAAGGGCTAATTTTGGAGGAATTGAAGAAGGGTGAATAGTAAACAAAATTTAAGTCAATGTTTTAAATTAAGGTTTAATATTTTTCCTAGGTAGTTTTACATGCCAAATGAGTATATCTAGTGCTACTTTTAAATTAGGAGTTATATAGAATTTATTAGATTTTTTCTAAGGTAATTATTTTGTATGTTTATGGAGGTTTGGAGAGAGAAGTTTAGGAGCTTGAAAGGAGTGGATTCAAAGGAATTTTTAGAGGCAAAATAACAAGGATAGTAAGTTTATTATGTGAAATATATATACTATGCATGAATTTACCATTTAAAGTGTGTATGCATGATTTAGTGTATGTGATATGAGTAAATTAGTTTTAATGGTATATTTGAATTAATTCAATATGTAGATGGTGTTTTGGGTGAATTATGAGATGAGTTGAATTTGTAAAGCATATGTATAATAGGTGTATGATATGGTATTGATGAATGTTAAGTGGGTAATTGAATTTAAATACTTTAAGTTGGCCATTTGAGTATTGAGGTAAAGTAATAAATAAGAAAAATAAAGAATTTGGTTGACTAAGTGTATGTGTGTGGAGAAGCCAAATGGTTTGTGTGCATATGGTGGGTGATATCTTAGTTGTATATAGGTTTAAATGACATAGTGTTATTGCTTGATTGTATGGATGACTAATTGGAGTGCTTTGTAAGGAAAATGGCATTAAGTATACATTCTTGTGTGTGTTTAATTTGACTATATAGTGCATAAAATTTGGTTTTAGTGCCTTGAATTGAATAATTATATTCATAGGCGAGGATTTAAATGAAACAAAGGAATCTTTTTAAGGTAATATTATGTGCTTGTGTTATGTGGCTGAATATGTGTGCTTAGGGTGCTTAATGCTTTCGAGGGATGTTGCATGTATAAGTTGGTTCTAATGTCATAATAGGGTTAGTGGACATATAAGTCACCATTTTCAGTAAGTTATGTTTAGAATAGGATTAGTTATGCATGACATGTGATGCATGGCCTAAAGTAGGGATCTCTTGAATACTATAATATTTTGTGTAAATTGAGGCTATCATATGTATGGTGAAATGATAAGAAATAAATAATGAGCTAGGTACCTTGAGTAACAATATATGTGTCTTGCGTAATGATGCATGTGCCATGTGTAATAATGTACATACCTCAGGTAATGATGTATGGATAGCTAGAAAGATTATGTGACCTAGTATGGGATAAAATGTATCATACATGTGTGTGCTCTAATATGGGTTATATGATCTAGATGTATGCGCTCAATTATGTAATGCTCACTCGTAAACTCTTAAAGTACTCAGTTGCATGTTAAAGAAGTTATCTTAGTTCTATAGACACCAGACAAGCATGGTAATATTTATAAAAAGGGAAAAGCATACGTGAGTATTAAACTATAGAGTAACATGTCTCTAAATAGAGTTTGAGGTAGTAATTAGACTAATAGAGTGCATAGAGTAAGAACTAGAAATTTAACACATTAAGATAACTAAAATTAATCACTTGTAAGGAAATAACTTAACTAAATAAGACAACGAAATTATTGAAGTGAGTAGAAAAGGCATAATAGGTCGAATGTCATCTAATAACTAAGTGAGGATGCATAATATGAAATATGACCACCCTTAGTAGGTGTAGGAATATCTTAATAAGAAAAAGTAAAGATTGTAATCTAAATGATGTAGCTTAATGCAAAGAAATAAGCAAGGCATGTGTATGTTCTAATTATTCGAATATGTGTAATAAACATGAGCTATCTTAGTATTGAATTATGATAGACCTAGATGTGTAATTATATATGTATGTACATGGAGTTAACCCAGGCATGATATGAGGTAATAAAATAGGGTAATGTGACTATGTTGTGAACAATAATTAGTAATTGATGCCAGATTGAATGTAATCAAATGTAAACCACTGTATAGACCATATAAGTTAGATAGTACACTAGATAGGTTAATTGGTCACCTAGGGAACATAACAACTACTAGAGCACTTCAGTGCTTAATTATTGATCTTCGATTTATTGTCAGATTTTTGGATAACTATTAAACCTCTGTGGTTATTGTAGACCTTTAGGTTATTGTATTACCTTCAAGTTAGACTTTCAAGTTTTCGTTAGACCTCTGTGGTCATTATTATTGTATAGTTTTGTCTATATGGTTATAGTTATATAGGTACAACCATCAGGTGGTCCAATAGAACCACTGCACATATCTTATGTGGGTGCAGATGTCAAGAGCTTCAACAGGGCCACTACACAAGCTAGAACAGTAGCTAAAAGTCCAAAGTGAGGACTACTGCATAATCTATTATCCCCTTGTCTAGTTAGTAAGTCATTGTCTATTTGATATGGGCTATTGGAGTTTGTGTATAGACTAAGATGCTAAAATGTTATGTCACCCATTTCTTTATCATAAGGGTAGAACAGAACATGTATTAATCATTCATTAGTTATATTGCTAGAAGATAATTAAATAGATATAGCATATGGATGAGAAAGGTAAGATTTAGTTGTGAAAAAGTGTAATTAATAACTATATATTAGACTCTAACTTGGTAATTAAGTAAGAACAAAATCATTATAATACACTTAGTACTTTGGGGAAATTAAATTATAACTAAGTCGTATTTTGGGAAAATTATGCGCAGTAGGGAAAACCATTGTTAAGAATAATAATAAGGAAGGAATGATTGTGCATATTGTAATGCCTATTTTCACAATGCATTATGTGACACCACTAACCTAGTCCAAATGTCGGTTGGTCGTTGAACCCGACTAAGATGTATACACATATTGAGATATCCAAACTCATCTACCCAATTACTTATTATAATCATTCTTATTCAAAAGCATTATACGTGAAAATATATGTTTCAAAAACTTTTTTAAATAGTGTTACTTATTTAAAACTAGAAATCCTCGTGCTAAAAATTCGGCTACATAATGAAGGTATCGAACACTATCCCAAATTTTAAATAGTAGCCTGCATAAGAAAATACACTTCTATATCTCAATCACATACATCCCCCAACTCAATGTGATCCTCTGATCACTCCATAGAATATAAACACATCATATGATATCTCAACCTCAATAAGAGATATCATACAACACAACATACAATATCATAGTTAATACAGTTCTTACATGTTAAAAATCAAAAAGAACATTTTATATTACAATTTAGTTACAAAATAAATACGAGTTAGGCCTATCCCCTTTACACATTCATTTGAGTGCACCTATGCATCACTTTTATTACATAAATAGACTCTTTAATGTCTTGATGTCCTGAGGCTTTTAGTATCAAAACATCTTTGTACGTATGCATCATAAACAAATGACATGCTAAGTGAATTGCTTAGTGGTGTAATTGAAATAACATGCGCTAAATATCATTTTTAACATGCCATAATTACATGTTAATCATTAACATGCATAACTGTTAAACACATAACATAATATGCATACAAATGATGATATGCCATAATTAAGATTTATTTGACATAAACCATGCACAAGCAACTCCATATCATGCATGCATAGCAAAACAACATATAAAACATCAATTAATCAATTTACACCATTTCACATTATACACAATATTATTGGTCATAATAAAGCCATATCCTGAATAATATGTGTTACACCCCCTACTGTATTCTTGAAGAAACCCAATAAGCGGTGCACTTCCCGCCAGGTCACCCATCTTAAAATTTCTCCAAAGGTCATTTGTTTAAGTTCACATTAGATTGTGCTATTTGACTCTCAAACCACTTCTATTAGTTCCTATAGTTCATTGAGGTTAGGATCAACATGATCCTATAATTACAAAAGAAATCTGCTGACACTCAAATACCACATAAAAATTCGACAGCATAACAACTGCTCGGGTCCTATCCCAAAATTTTAAACAAGCCTATGTGACACTTCTATGAGTAATTCATTACACCTGGATCCATCTGGTCCCCTATATTTAGCCTAACATCAGCCTATGCATGCATTAAAACCCAGGCCTTAGGCCATAGATAAAATATGCAAACATATAGAGCCTCTGGCTCATATCAGCATCAACAACATATATAAGCATTTATTCACCAATGAACATGTATAATAACTTTATTTACATCAGCAAGTTACGATTACTTAATTTTCATTACCAAAGCTTAAATACATTTCCTACCTAATCACCCACCTAAGTACATTGATATCTAACTATACAATCATTTCATTTAAAGTCTTCACCTGTGTCCTTTAAACCACTGTCATAATGCTTTACGAGGTAGGTTTTATTGTAGTGTACCTGCACACTAAAATCGGTACGCTGAGTATATAAGATACTCAGTGGTGAACTTCAAGCAATTTAATCATGTTATAATATTATTACTTTATCTGGGTAGTTTAAGAATAATTTTATTTGATTTTATAACTTAATTATACACTAGGG
>CANXYI011346617.1:0-11895 GCA_948208565.1 Hura crepitans | reverse complement strand
TATCTTCTTATCTTTCCATTTCCTTTCATACTGACCTTTCCAATTCAAGCAGCTCGCCGAGTAAACAATTCGGGTCCAATTTATCTGAATATCTTCCAATTCGCATCAGTTCCCGATATAAAACTCGAGCTTTAAATGGGTCTCCCTACTTGCATCGTTTTGATCAAAATCCCAGCTTTTTAATCTCTAAAGCTGGTTTTAACCGCTTTTTGTTATCTGGGTATTGGCCGAAGTCTGCCATTTTAAGGAACGCGTTTAGTAATCGAAGCATCACCAGGAGTTTTTGTGTTGAACCCGAGAGAGATTCTATTAACTATGATGTTGTGATCGTTGGAGCCGGTCCGGCTGGCTTATCTGCTGGAATAAGATTGAAGCAATTGTGCCATGAAAAGGGTTCGGATTTGTCTGTGTGTATAGTTGAGAAAGGCGCGGAAGTAGGTTAGATTCTTCTTGTTTTTGAAGGATTTTCGTATTCGGGATTCATTTTGCTTTCTTTTGGTAGCAAACTACAATTTGGTTACGTTTTAGTTGCATTAATGATTTTAGTAATAAACTTTATTGGTTCCCGCATTATTCTGGTATCATAATTATTTGTTCATGAAAAAGGCATGGAGATTCTGATAAAGTTTCCTGAATTTTCTAAACTAGTTTACTTTTAGATGACCCCCAAGCAACTCCTATTGTTAGAGAAAAGTTCATAGCCTGACAAGTACAGAATGTTAGTCATGGTTAAATGATATCATTCTCTTTCAGATATTGTTTAAGAATTAGTGAAGTAATTATGGATATATACATAGACTTGCATGACTCACTAGACTTGGTAAAGAAGACGGGAGTACACCAATTTGAATAAATGCTATGCGAAGAAGGCAGAATAACATCCATTAGAAAAACAATTGGTTTCATGGATTGATTACTCTTCTAACATTATCATTCAAAACTGGTATAAGTTCTTGATAGCATTAGGGCAAGAGTCAGATACCAAGAGAACATGATTCTGGTGTGATTAATGCGCAATCCTGCTCTATATGTCATTTTATAGGATCTATTTCCTTAATAATTTCTAGTTAATTCTTTCCGTTGTGTAATTTATTAGTTGTCTTTCCATATCACTTGTTCATATCTGGGTCTGGATTATTGAATTTTAGGGTATATTTAGTTGGTGTTATCAATCTTGATCTGTTTCAGTTCTGGCATCCGGTTTTCTGTATACCAGTGGTCTGATATTTTTTTCTTCCCGGCTTTATTTGTACAATCATAGGTGCTCACATCTTATCAGGCAATGTTTTTGAACCTCGGGCACTTGATGAACTTCTCCCACAATGGAAACAGGAAGAGGTGCTTTTTCATGAATCTCTTATGGTGTCACTTGCATTTCCTTGCAATCTGTTGAAAGAAAGTATGTCTTGAGAGTATATATCAGCCTACCATGCATTATTTAATCAAGCCCTTGTTGAAATTTGGTGTGGAACTCTTCTTATGCATGATTGCTAAGGTTAGTCTCATGAGAAAATACTGGATCATCTGTTGCATGCTTCATAAAATTGGTTCAACTATTACAATGTTGCTAAATTTCTTTGCTCTGTATTCTCCCAGTTGGCTCAAGATTGAAACAAATCATGAACATGAAACAATTATAATCCTATGTTTCCATCAAAACTTTCTTCTAGTTTCATGTGTGCCTATCCATAATTATTTCTTTAATCGGGCACATAGATCGTGACTAATAATTTCAAAACGTGGTAAAACAACATGTCATTTTGTGTTTTTATCTATTACTAGCATGGTGTGCAGCATTTAAACTGTTGCAGCAATCCAGGTTCCTATTTATGTTCTTTGCCAATTTTGGTTGTAGGCACCTATCAGTATCCCTGCTGCATCTGACAAGTTTTGGTTTCTTACAAAAGAACATGCCTATTCACTTCCAAGTCCCTTCGATAACAAGGGGAACTATGTTATAAGGTAGTTATTTTATGCATTTCTGCTGCATAGAACATGTGAGAAAAGTGTGCTCCAGTCCAGACATGATGATCCATAGAATTAACCCAAAATTTTCAGTGAGCTTATCAGATCTTGATATTTAAGATTAACCTCTTTGCTCTTCTCAATTCTTTTGCAAAGTGAGATTCAAAGAACTCACTGAAACCATTTTGCCCATGTTTACTTGTTCAGATTACTTGAGATATTGTTTCTTTCCATATTTACATATTGGCCTCCTATATTTAATATTACATTTTTGTAGTTTCTTTTCTTCCGACATATGCAGTTACAATTTGGTTGCTGGTCTATGCTGGAGTGGTTATATTCTATAAGCTAGTGGAAGGTCATAGTTTGATGGTTCAATTGCTCACGCTTACTCTGCTGTTTGTTTTCTTCTTTGGAAGAAAAAAAATTCTTGCCTAAAACTGTCTTTAAATTCGTCCTTATGTTTTGTAACATGAATTCGATTGAAAATGCGCTCTTCAATTTTGGATTTATGCGTTTTTTGTCAGTAGTTGCGTTGCAAATCTTTTTCTTATATAATCTAATAAAGAAGAGCTTATGTTGTCGTATTCTAATGCAGTTTAAGTCAATTAGTGCGATGGATGGGGGTGAAAGCTGAGGAACTGGGAGTGGAGATATATCCAGGCTTTGCTGCTAGTGAGGTGGATTATCTTTACTTTCGTCATGTTTAACTGCTTAGAATATCACAAGAAGTATCTATGTTCTAGCTCTGCAATTTTGACAGATTCTATATGATGCAAATGGAAGTGTCATTGGCATTGGAACTAATGATATGGGAATTGCCAAAGATGGCTCCAAGAAGGAGAATTTTCAGCGTGGTGTGGCAATAAAGGGTAGCTCTCTGTCTTCATCTCATAAATGAAATCGTTATAGTGGAACAGTTGGCTTCTACTATGAAGTATATTTGCAAATTCTCACATTAAAAGCAGAAATATTTTCCTATTATAATACTGGAGTGCTATGGGCTTAAAAATAAGCTGTTTTGATGACGTGACATCATAATTAGCTGTTTAGCATATTACTTTAGAAACTACAGAATATGACATGCAAAGTTAACACTAAGTGACATAGATCAACGATCTTAGGGAGAAAAATATTAAAAAGCTCAACTCTAATGGTTCTTGGAAGTAAGATTTCCTGGATTGTGGTTTCCAGGGCCTTAATTCTTCATTGCAAAGCACTATGCTTAAGCAGTGTATAATTGTTTAAAAAATCAAAATTCTGCTTCTTTGGACAAAATTAGTTTTCTTATCACTTAAAATTGAGAAAATTGGTGTACTATGCAAAAGTTACATAAGGGCAGCTCGCATTTCTTCTGGAAATCAAATTGAATATATTCTAAGGATGTGCTGGCCTCTGGGACAATTTTCATTTTAGATCCAGGAGATTTGTTTCAAGGCTGAAACCTGGAATTGGTTTACTGAATTTGTTCCTGCTTGGTTAGTCTCAATTCTGCGGACAGAGTTGTGGTTTTCTGCCGAATCTCTAGAGTTCTGCCTTTCTAGCAGAGACACAAAAGTAGGGTTATATGTCAAGTTTGACCTTAGTGATCCTCACCTGACTTACTATATGTCATGTGGTACTATATTATTGTGCATAGTCCCATGAGCATATTCCATTGCATTCCATATATTTTTCACCCTTTTTGGTATATCTTTTCCAAGATCATTCCAATTAAGAAATGTCTGTGCCACATACTTAAAGCTGCTTTTGTAATGAATGGATAGATTATTTGTTTAAAACTGCAATTTGTATGCAAGCCTATGTTAACATTTCTTTAATACAACAGTCATGTATGTGCCAGCCTTGAATATGATACACTTTTGTTGATAATGGTAAGTTTTCACATGGTATGGGTAAATTACTTGAGCATTGGTTGTGACAACTTAAACATGCAGGCCGTCTAATGCTTCTAGCTGAAGGTTGTCGAGGATCATTATCTGAGGTTTGCAGGAATAACTGTATTTCTGCTTTAGCTGCCGTATATTCTTTAGAACCAAGCACCATCAGTCAATATATAAGCTAATATCTGGTTTCAATTTTCTTGCTAACAGAGAATAATTAGGAAATACAAATTGAGAGAGAAGGTAAATGCTCAACATCAGACTTATGCTTTGGGAGTTAAAGAGGTGGGCTACCTTTAATGTTATATTATCATTCACTGCATTTGTTCAATTGTAATTTTTACTTTATCTCTCTCCCATGTGCTATTTAAAAAGTAAAAGTACTTCCAAAATAAAATAACAAGAAAAAAATGAGGTTTCGCAACGGCACTACTAAATCCACTCTAATTGATGAGAACATCTTTCTTATTATTCAAGCTCACAATGGCAAACCCAAGGGTATCTCTCACTAGACAACCTTTAGACTATTTTTTCTTCTCTATCAATTCATAGAGCACATTCCTTACAAGGATCACTAGAATAAAGTCCTCAAATCTTTGGTGCAAACTCCACTGAGCAGAAGCTTCATCAGTCAACCCTTCCCCTCTGGCCATCCACTGTCATGGATAGAACTAAACCAAAACATTGTTAGCTCCTATACATAAAGTTATTTTCAATTGCTTTCGATCAAAATAACTTCTGTATAAGAAACCAAATGCTCAAACCTTTCAGAAATTCAGGACGAAACACAGTGTGTAGTTTTCTTTTCAAGAGTTATTTCTAATAGTTGTGACATCATATATATACTAGTTGCATGCTCTGGTGTTTGGTTTGAGATTTTATGTGTTCACTTGGAAGAATACTTCAGCGGATTAGCTGATACTGAAATATATTTAGAAAAGATCACTTTTGACTGAATTTCTTTTGTGGGGTTGATTAGGTTTGGGAAATTGATGATAGCAAGCATGAACCTGGCACAGTTCTTCACACATTAGGTTGGCCATTGGATCAGAAAACATATGGGGGTTCATTTCTGTATCATATGAACGATAGGCAGGTAATCAAAGATTCCTCTGCTTTATGCTGTATCAAATTATCTACATTTGTTTTTGCAGATGTAATCAAATTCCTATCTTAGCATATTGTAATAACTATTGCAATAAATTAGAATCACTTTTTTTTTTTCATTCCTTTTTATATTTCTTAACATGTGTGTTCTAGTAATGGGCATTTGCATTTTTTCTATTCTAATGCTGTAACCCGGCACAAAAAAAAAAAAAGACCAACAACAACAACAAAACAAAAAACTTAGATTGTGACTGTATTAGGTTTTCAGTTTTCGTTCTTGAAAATTTTGGTTTGACTGATCATTCTACTGCCTGTCTTGTTGCATTATTTTGTTAAGTCCATATTTCTGTATTTGCTTTTGTAAGTAAGGTTATTTATATTAAATAGTTTGATTAGCAAGTCTGAGTGATTTATTACTGTAGTATGTAATTTAGGGGAATCCCCTGGTACTTGTGGTCAAATTTCTGCATGTTCTAGGAAGGGGTTTGTTGGAGTGTTTACCTATCATCACTTGCAGAACACTAAGCAGTATCACCAAGGAAAACAATGATGCTGCTACTCAATCAGAAGTTGTTTTATATCTGGGCATCAGTAGTGTTACAGAACTCAAATTTCCTCCCTTTTTTTTAATTTTTTTTTCCAGATAGTTTATGCTTTTCTTTTTCAGCCCCATAGCAAGCACATACATGATTATTGTGATAATCACTGTCTGAATGATCATATTCTTCTTGTATGTATGAAAAATATATACGTTCAAGCCACATAAAGGGAGACGAAAATGAGCACTCAAAATGAAAATGAGCAATCAAACCTCAGTCAATAATAGAAAAGCATCAGTGATTATCATACAACTTTTTGTAAAACGATATAAAATAACTGCCCTTTCTTTATCTTTCAAAAGAATTTGCTTCTCTTCTTGTTTTCAAACCAAACAATTTCTTAACGAATTTGTTAACTTGTGATGTTTACTCAGATTAATTATTAGCTTAATCTATTTGTCATGTCGTAAAGACTCAATGTGTAACTCTTAGGCATGCTTGATCTTGTTTTAATCATCAGTTCAGTTTTTACTTTTCAGTTTACCATGTGAGTTTTTAGTTGGTGTTGCAGGATGAGAAAATTTATATCCAGAGTGAAAAAAGAAAAGTTGGATCTGACTTCTAAATTACAATGGTTGGAAATTATCTAAGCATATTGCTATAGGACTCCTAAAAATCACTGACTAGAAATTCTATCTAAATTCAAAAAGGTGGCATCATATCATCCAAATGGATAAACTTCTGAGGACATCTAAAGTTTTTCTGGCTGAATTTTTTTTTTAATTCCATTTTTTTGGCATCCTGTAAAAAGATTTTACCCAAAATTACATGTGTGGTGGTTTCCTTAAGAGGTGCACCTCAGGAAGTGCCTCCTTGGTGCGGATCAAGCAGTTAACTCCTCAAGAGGGAAGCATTACAAGAAAGTGCTTCTTTAAGCTATCAACATAGCAGCTACATTTAAGTCAGATATAGAAATTCTTTAATTGAAAATACTGAACTCCAATGAACTTGCTGAGAAAATAAGTAGAACTTTCACTGTAGAATTATTCCATATGTCCAAAGTGTCTTTAGAATTGTCATATAGACCTTGTCTTAAGATTCACCAAATGTCAGTAGCTTTCTTGTTCGCAGATCGACTCCATATTCATTATAATTGGATTTACAAGTTCCATATGAACTTCCACCTTTAACAGCCCCTTAAATTAACTTCCATCGTCAAAACTTAACACGAATGTATAAATGATCATTCCTTTGTATCTAGATTTCTGGATTGATTTTTCTAATAGTCAAACCTTTAAAGCATGTTGCATTTTTAAACATCTTCTGATAGGTATTTTATATTGCTTCTCTTCACCTGTTGAGAAAGAAGTTTTTCAAGTGTGCTTCCATTTATTGTTCTATTTGCTGGGTTGAGTTTACAGGTATCGATTGGCCTAGTGGTTGCTTTAAATTATCGAAATCCTTACTTAAGTCCTTATGATGAATTCCAGGTAAACTTGATTATATTTGTCCTTTTTCTCAAACATGATAAGTGCATTGCTTCCATTTTCTTTTTTATAGTTTGTAGCATGTATCCATAGAGATCCATGACTCCATGGTCTTGTCATATTTTTATATTTCATAGGAGGAATTTTTTTTTCCTTGTTTCTTTCTGGATGCCTCTTGAAGAGTTTGTAATACAAGTTTAACTCCAATGTCCCTTTTCTCCATAGGGTTTACAGAATACCATAGAACACTCACTCTTCTTCATATACTTTTGCCCTCAATAATCTGGGGTACTTAATCTTCAAATAGCCACATGACTGATATTTTTTTATTTTGCTCTTCTTCATATACTTTTGCCCCTCAATACTCTAGGGTACCTCATCTTCAAATAGTGACATGACTGATACTTTTTATTTCATACCATACATGGAGCTGGACCATTTGTAACTTATGCAAGTTCCACTTACTGGTTTTTGTTATCAGAAACTTAAGCATCATCCAGCCATCAAACCACTTTTGGAAGGTGGAACTGTCATTCAGTATGGTGCACGAACTTTGAATGAAGGGGGTATTCAGGTGAGTCTGTATTTTCCATTTATGGGTTTACTGCATCATTCAATGGAGTAAGTTCGGCTTATGTGTGCCCAAAAAGTAACAACAACAAAAACTTAGCCTTAATCCCATACTAGATGAGGTTGGCTATATGAATTCTTTGTCTCCATGTCCCTGCGTCCAAGGCAAGATTTGCCTCAATCTCAAGTGCCCAAAGATCATGGGAAACTATATCTTTCCAAGTGATCTTAGACATACCTTTTCCTTTCTTTCTCTTTTCTACTACCAAACTCTCACATTTCCTCACTGGAACATCTAGAGGTCTTTGTAGTGCATGACCAAACCATTTTAAACGGTCTTCTCTTATTTTATTGTCAATATGTGCTATATGCACCTTTTGTCGAATGATTCCATCTTTAATCTTATCCAATCTTGTATATCCACTCATCCACCTTAGTATCCACATTTTTGTCACATTTAATTTATTTATATGTTGTACTTTTGTTGCCCAATAGTCAGTCCCATATAGCATGGTTGGTCTCACTGATGTCTTATAACACTTTCCCTTGACTTTATTAGATATCTTTTTGTCACATAAACACTTATAGCATTTCTCCATTTTGACCATCCTGCTTTAATTCTGTGAGTTACATCCTCTTCTATCATTCCATCGTCTTGAAAAATGGAGCCCAAGTCCTTAAAATGGCTACACTTTGGTATTGTACATTCCCTAGCCTTACTTCTCCATTCCTCCTACTTAGGCTAAAATTACAGTGCATATATTCCGTCTTACTTCTACTTAACTCAAAACATTTACCCTCAAGGGTATTTCTCCATACTTCCAACTTATGGTTAACTCCCCCTTGTCGTCTCGTCAATCAACACAATATCATCTGCAAATAACATATACCATAGGATATCATTTTGTATCTTAATAGTTAATTCATCCATAACCAAAGTGAATAGCAATGGACTTAACGATGAACCTTGATGTAAACCCAAAAAGTGCATTCACAAAATTCTTGTTAGTTGAGTAGCTGATAATAAGTCACAATTCCAACTACTTGTGACTATGAAAGATAATATTAAAGTATTACTTGAGGCATAAATTCTTTTGTTAGTTATGAGATGCTATACAAATATGAATATGATGCTAGTTAAATTTCAGTCTATTCCATATCCAGTTTTCCCGGGAGGAGCAATAATAGGGTGTTCAGCTGGCTTTATAAATGTACCAAAAATAAAGGGTACACATACTGCGATGAAATCAGGTACTGTTCTGTTCCCATATGGGTTAAGTTCATTCATTTTTACTACGTGTGCTCAAATAAGTATCAACAAAATATAAAAGAAAGGCATGGACAAACAGAGCTTCCTGTGAATTAGTAAGTTAAAGAAATTTCAAAGCTAATGATCTTAAATTGATGGGCTTTTAGAAACTCCCTCTATATGTTAAATTTTTAAGATTATTTATCAAGCCTTTCTTGTAGGGAGAAAAGGGAGGTTGCTAGCTTTTTCGTCCATAAGTTTACCCTCTTTTCTTTCAAAATTTTCTAATCATATTAATAAAAGGATCAAATAAAGAAGAATGTTCTTTATGTCTAGAAGAATTCGATTGGGCTTACGTATGTATTGATGGCATGAGAGGGATACCATCGCTTTGGTATATTAGGTAGTTCTTTAACAAAATTCATGCTAATTTTTCACTTTCCCTCTGAGCACCTCTATCATTATGATTAGAAGGCATTTTTCTTTTTGGTAATTCCAAGTAATGCTTTCAATGTGCTAAATTGGAAACAAACATCTGAACTGCCTTCTCTCGTTGTTTTTAATATTGAGGATAGCGTCCTGATGTACTGCATTAGCAAGTGGTGCTTATATTGTCTCATATACTTTTACAAGCTTTGCTAGTATACTTATAGTTTATTTGACGTTCTTGATTTATGTGGCTTATGTGAGCAAGCACATGTGGATGACTTTCTATCTTTGTTTTAGCATTGAAGAGAAGTATACTTCTTTTGTGTGCCAATTGTCGCACAAATTAACAGGCCATTATGGTATTATTGCATGTTATGTTATGTATTTTTTTTCGCTTAGACCAACCAATACGGCATAATGCTTGTCTTTCAAAATTTTACGGTGCATCTGATGCACTTTCATTCGCCTTAAAAAGGCAATTTTGGCAGATGCTATCATTCATCAGAGTGGTTACCCTTTGTCTTTTTCTTTAACTGCTCTATAGGAATGCTAGCGGCGGAAGCTGCTTTTGGTGCTCTTCATGGAGGCTCAACTTTGGAATCATATTGGGATAGTTTAAGAAATTCATGGATATGGGAGGAGCTCCATAGGGCTCGAAACTACAGACCTGTAAGTGTAGCAATTTGTTCTCTCTCTCTCTCTATGTTCTTTTTCCTCTTTCAATGTCATTTGCTTTAGATGCTACATATGGACCTTATACACTATTTTTGAACTCTATACTTCCTATTTGACTGGTGTAATCTATACGGAACCATAGGTGAGCTACTATTACTTTATGAGTTGATGGATTATAGCATTGCACATGGACATAACATCCTTTTTGCACAGAATATCATCCCCAGTGTTGTCATTTGATTAGTAGTCAGAAAGTCATTTACAAGATATGTTGGACGACTTGCCAATAAACAAATGATTACGATGGCATAACCACTTAATGTTGGTGGTGTATGACTTCAGAACCTATGAAAATAGGAAAACACTGCAAAACCACAAATTGTGAAATAAGAAATAAGCGTAGAACTTCAAGGCGCATTGGTCATTTTCCTTTAGGCTTAAATTTTCCACTACTAGTCTTTCTATCATTGGATGCAAGTGGATAACAACAAATTTCCTTCAGGATACAATGAAGTCACTTGGTTAGCCTTACATAAAGATAACCAAGCCCAAACAAGAAGTTGTTTTACAAAACTGATAATTGTAAACATGAATAGAGTTAAAGTCTTAACTATAGTTAGACGTAGTTATGATTCAATTGAATTTGCACCTCTTCCAACAGTTACAACATTTCATTCGTAACGTATTTTATTCAACTGCAACCACTTGTTCTTGTTGTTCACCAATGATGGCAGTTATTAAAGAGAACAAAATCTTGTCGTTCATCATAATTTTTTGTGATGAACCTTCAGTGCCTTGCTATCAAATCAACGTTGTCTTGTAGTCCACTACAACTTTGTGGTCCGCTGGCAATATGTAATCACAAAGACAACGTTAACTCATAACTATGTAGTCCACCTTATAATGTTTGAGGTTCACCATGAGAAGCTTCTCATATTTTGTGGTTCACCTCATGATGTGAAGGTTCGCCACCGGAGTCTTCTCTATTTTATATCATACACTGCTTGATTTTCACTTTATTTTGAAAATCACACTCACACTTAACGAGGCAGAAATTGCTTGTTGCATTTGTTTAAGGAAATGATAACAGAGTTCCTTTAAGTTCCTTGTCTTGTGTCATTCTGAGAGATGATTTCACTTTTCTAGGCATTTGAGCATGGGCTTATTCCTGGAATGGCTATAAGTGCGTTGGAGCAGTAAGTCTTATTCTTAATGAACCAATCTTTATTGCCTTGGCATGTTGAAGATTGTTTCTTCCCCTTCGCCTCATTTTTTTTCTGAAAAAAAAAAAAATTAACTCATGTTCGCCATGGCTGCTTTTTCTGCATGTCAGCTACATACTGAAAGGGAAGGCCCCCTTCACTTTGAAACATGGGAAGCCTGATCATGAAGCAACAGATGTAAGTAAACACTATCTGACGATGGTGTATTCTCTATGATTTTCTCGAATATTTGATTTTGAATGCCAACTGGATCCTTTAGAAAAATGATTCCCTCGTATAATATTTCCACATCTTAACAATCAAACTGTCAGATGTGGTTTCAAAGAAGCCTGTTTATTTATTTTAATAAGAAAAAATCAAACATGAAAAAAAAATATGCTAATTAAAGTGGTAATAATGGCAACTAAGTACTGTGCCATTTTTATGTTAACTCTTAATCTTATTTTCTTAAAATACAACCAAACCTGATCAGTGTGTATTATGACCCAATGGATTGAAGCAAAACATAATAAGAAAAATGAATGCTGATCAGCTTACCTTGTTGATTTGCAGGTTGCAAAACTGCACTCTCCAATTAAATATCCAAAGCCAGATGGGGTTATTTCTTTTGACGTACCAACCTCTTTGCACAGGTTCATATTCTTGAAGTTTTCTTCATGTGTGCGTCTTGTATTATTTAACATGTTATGTCGAGAACCTTCTCACACCAACTCAAATTTGATGAGAACTGGTTAGCATCGGTGTGCTGTTATTCTTTGATTTATGGTG
>CANXYI011346525.1:0-10385 GCA_948208565.1 Hura crepitans | reverse complement strand
GTGTATATATATATATATATATATATTTATTTCTATATATATATATGTATATTTATGTTTATATATATATGTATTGGTATATATTTGTATGTACATATGTATCTGTTTAGCCATAGGGGTGGTTTGTTAGGTTCACTGCACAATTATTAGTGACCCGTTATGTTGTTGTAGCATCTATGGGGTCTAAAATGTGGTCTACTACATTACATGATCCCGATGTCTAGTATTGTGATTCATGTTTGTCAAATTTAGGCTTATCAATTGGATAATAAAGAAAAATGAAATTATGTGTATTTTATGTTGAATAGAGGACTTGATATGTCTAAAATGAGTTTGCATATAAAGTGTTTGGAATATGATAATAACTTAAGCATATACAGGTAAATAATATACTTCATAATGTGTGCGCAATTATTTTGTCTTGAATGGCTGATATTGTATTTTAAATGTGCATTTGTGTGCTTATGTGTGAAACCATATTTTACTAGACACAGCACTAAGCTTTATGCTTAACATGTCATGTTTTTTGTAATGCCCATGCTCCGAGGATTCGTGAACAGTGCCACTAGGTCTTGGAAGTGTGCTCTTGGTGCTAAATCACTTACATGCAAACCAAGGTAATGACACTAGTCATAAACTTTAAGGGGCTTTAATTTGTAAAACAGAGTAAAATTTAAGAATTTAGCACAACCAACAGTTCATTTCAGACTGTAAGCTACCTCTCGATGTAATAAAAAAATTTTCGAGCTAAGATTGACTCGAGATATGCCTGGATAGACCCAAAAATAGTGGACCCTAAAGCTCAAAAATTATACTAAGTCCACTAGTGAAAGAATTTTTGAAATTGATAGTCATTTGTAAATTCTCATAATTTTTAAGGTTAGCATGCAAATCGAGGCAAATTGAAAACTACCCTATTGATGGAATTTGACCATGAATATTTATGAGCAAGTAGTAGGGATTAAAATATGAATTTTAAATTAAATGATGTAATTTTTGGAGGTTTAAGTGAATTTTGATGAATTTCTAAAGTTTTCCATAAAAAATCAAGCCATTTTGAGATAAATCGAGTGGCTGTGGGACCCACCCACACGTGGCTAGTGGGTGAGGGGCCCATGCCAAGTGGCAAGCCCACTTGACAATTAGAAATCCACTCACAAAGAAAGATTGTCTTTTCCCCTTCTATTTGTTAGTACCGACACCACATTGACTTCCCTATCCCATTTTCATCATCTTTCTCAGCTCCATTCTATATTTTTTGAGTTCCTAAATACAAGTTAAGATGTTAGTGATCTTTTAGAAAAAGAATCATGGCTAAAGGAGCTCTCAGTTGTGAATTAAAATTCACTCAAGTTTTTTGGTTGGAACCAGTCTAATAGGGGTACCAAAGGTGAGTTCCTTACTTCTCCTTTTATTTTTCTTGGGTTTTTGTGGCTAGAAATAGTTCTTTGAGGTGTCTAACCCATGTAGGGATGTGTGTAGCTTGGTTTGAGGTGAAATAAGGCAAGGAAAAGGCTTGAAGCAGAGAGGAGGAGTCAATGTGGAAAGCTGGATAGCTTATGGGTTAAAGGGTTTATAAGGGTGCTTATTGATCTAAGATAGTTTAGTGATGTGTTAGATGAATAGGAATTAAACATTGAAGGATGAATTTCTATGTATTAATGAATTGTATATGTGATGTTTAAGGAAATGGTACATTGGTGCCTAATTTTGCTTGCTGCTTAGAATTGATTTTAGTACTTAGGGTGGTCATGTAAGGCTTAAGATAAGGTTCAAGGTTTAATTGGCATGTTAGAAAAAGAATTAAAGTGTTAAGGGCTTGGAAATGTAGTGACAAGCATGTTTTTGATAAGTACTTGAGAGCTTTGCTGGGTACTAATGGAGTTTGGATGGGCTGATGCATAGGAAATTTTTGTATGCATGGCCTAGAATAAATGTCATATACTAATGCACGTATATATATGTTGAGACAATGCTTAAAACTAAAAATGCATGGTAAATGGAATGAAAAAGTGTGATTAGACTTACATGTCTTAAAACTTGAAAGTTTTACCCTATGGAATGTGACTTTGTTTTGGTTGTTTAACCTATGGTGGATTTTGATTTGTGTGAAATCTTGTGAACTTAAAATCATGGTATTTAAGTGATTTGAAGTTGACATGAACTATAAATGCTTATGATGAATATGAATGCCTAAAAGTATATGTATTGACCTTGGCTTATATTTGGAGAATAAATTAGAAAAAGGCCTAAATTGTAATGTGAAATAAGGCATGTAAATTAGCTTGATTAAGTGGAAATGGACAAGTACTATAATGTCTTGATGAATAAACTTAAAATGACCTTAAATTAGACAATGAGCAAGGCATAATTGGAATTGTATAAATGTTGATAATGTACTTATAAATGAATGAATAACATTAAACCAAAAGTTGTGGCAAAGGACTAGAATATAGACTTAAGGAGTAAATTGAAATATAGTATGTAAATGAACCTAAACTTATGCATTTGGGCTAGAACTTTAAGGTGAAAGTAAATGGCATTTGTGCCTATGTTTTGGCCTTAGAATTGGCCTAGATGTGTTTGGCTTTGGGGCCTATGAATGTGGTTAATAAGACATTGAAAACTATGTTAAAATTGGACTTAAAATAGTCTCAAAATTATACGTTGAAAAGTGGTCAAAATGACCTGTAACTGTCCAATTGACCATTACCTAAACCAAAAATGTCACTGGATAGAGAGTGTTAGTTTCCTAATAACTAATGCTATAATGAATCATAACATATTAAACCTTGAATTTTGGCAATAATAGGACTTAAGATTATTCTGGGATTTTTACTTGGTAGAGCCAAAATGTGGTTATACCAGATTGACTAAAAAATAAATTGTGTGGTAAAATTTTTAACTGTTTATTTTTGGAATATAAATATTATAAGAACATTTTTGGTTAATAAATGAGTTTTAAATGAGCTATTTGGCCCACTAGTTAGACACCTACTGGATGTGTTGATTGGTCAACTTAAGGTTTTGCAACTGTTAGTTGTCTAAAGTTCAGGTAGTGGATATTATTAGTGACTAGAGAGGCCTATGGGCTAATCTCCATTATGTCACCTAGAGGTTGAGATCTTATTTGTGGCTGGGGAGACCTACGTGTTGATCTCCATTATGTCACATTTCTGATGAGGTTTATTTATGGCTAGGGATGCTTACAGGCTTATCTCTATTATGTCACATTGATATTTATTTAATTATGTCTGGACAAGCTATGGGCTGATCTCTATCATGGCACACATGCCGATGCAATGACATAGGTCCATAATGGGGACTTCTGCACCAGTTTATTTTTCCCTCTAGATCTAGTGTCTGTCATGGATGTCTCTTGAGTTGGGCTAGTTAAAGTAATTAAAAAAGATTAATAGATTCAAATATGATTGGGAAACTAAATAAAGGGGCATTTTAGTAATTTTGCACTGATAGTGAATCAATGTTTAAAATGGTGTAGTACATGCATAAAATGACTTACAATGACTAAAGGCATAAATTATATGGCTTTTGATAAATTAATTGGATAATTACAGGCTGAAATACACTGGGGGTAAAATAGTAATTATGTATGCTAGTTTCTTTAACTGAACTAAGATATCAATTTAAGATCAGGTTGAGGTATAACATATGAATTAACCTTTTGACATGCTTTTAAATGGTTGAATTCACCACTAAGTATTTTTCTACACAATGTACCTATTTCGATGGGCAGGTACCCAGAACAGTGATGTCACCTCATAAAGTGCCCATCGGAGTTTAGATGTCATCTGAAGAAGACTAGTTATGTATAGATGTATGATTTTGCACTCTATTTACTTAGGTGGGGAATATGGGTGTGATGTATATAGGGGGCACAAGGTAGTTTTTGTATATGTTAGACCATGCTATAATTAATCAGGAGATGATTTCTCTTATGTATGTATGCTTTGTGTTATGTGTTTTTGAGCCTGAGCCTCTACATGTTTTATGGTGGCCTGAGGTTTGTGATTGTTATGTTATAGAAGATGTGGATAAAATGATAACTAGGGGACTAGAAGGGTCCAAGAGAGGTCATATATAATATTAAAGTGTGTACAGGTGGATTTGAATTTTTACATAATGTCTAGGGCAGCCATTATGCTGCCAAACTCTTAGATGATGCCCAATTGAGTTAGGTTAGGTCTGTATTGGTTGAAATATGATCACACAAACTAAAATGGATTATAGAAGCTGACTTGAATGATTTTGGGATTAGATAGGGTTATCTAGTGCAGTATGAGCAAAAGTTAAATGAATGAACATGGCAGAAATTTTAGGATGGGTGACTTGTGGGAAGTGCACCACTTATTAGGTTTCTTTGGGAACCCAATAGAGGGGTGTTACATTTTGTGGTATCAGAGCATAGGTTAATGTTCTTACGCTAAGTACATGAGTGTCAATGTCTAAGTTCCAAATTCCTCTAAACTATTACATTGCTCGAGGCTGAGAAGGAAAAGTCTTCTATAATATAGCAGTAATTGGTTAAGTTACCTGAAGGAGGGGCTAAGGAACCAATTGGTTTTTTAGCCATAGTCATTCAAGGAGTAGGTTATGTATTAGCACCTAAACCCAATAATGTTGCTCAATAGCCAAAGTCATAAGTGAATGACTGACATCGAGTAGGAGTAACCCCTTTCCTAGTATACAAGAAGTAGTACATGAAAGGATCTTACCAGATTCCAAAGGTGTGCTGAGGAGATTATTTTTCAATGATATAAATAGAATATGTAAGAGATTCTTGACAAGACTAAATTAAGGGTCAAGGATATGGACAACTAACTCTCAGAAAGAGAGATTTTGTAGTACTAGTACCAACTGCGTGTGACATGGAAGAAATTATACCAAAAAGGAGAGACCTCTTTTAGGGAAAGAGGCGGTGCACTGTGAGACAATCTAGTGCAAGGGTAGAGGTAGGCCTAGACTTAAAAGTCAGGGTAGGCTTCTGCTAGTAGACCTCGATTGCCTCCTCGGGTCGATAGTACCCTTTGTGCAAAGGGTAATAGGAGAAGACATCCCATGTGTGGCATTTGTTGAACGAGGCACTAGAAATAGTACAGAGAAGGGAAGAAATGAGATATCCCCATTGTGGTGTTAGAGTCCACCATAGAGAGAGTGTACTTAAGGATAGGTAGAGGGTGCTCAGATACAAATACCTAATATTAGACTCCAATGTAAGGGTTAGAGGTAGACTAAAGGAGAGTAGTCTAGTGCTAGTCAAGGTAGTAGAATTAAGGTTTATTTTTCAGCCAAGTAGTGTGTAGTGAGAACTAGAGAAGAGGCTATAACACCAAATAGTATAACTAGTATTGTGTATGTCTAATGTTATAGTCTTAATTTTCATAGATGTTAATCTACTGCCCTCAAGTGTATGTACTGCACAAGCATAGAATAGGTAGATAAAGCCTGAGCATGTTAACGCAGACATTGGAATTAGCAACCTTATAAGGTAGTGTGTGATTAGGAATAGGGTGCAGAGAAGAGGCCCTTTGGTAATTCAAGGCGTAGTTTATTGCTAATTTGACCAAGTTGCATACCAATGAGTTTAGTGTAATCCTAAGATGGATTAGCTTGTTAAGTACCAAACTATGATTGATTATGAATGTAAAAAGTTAACCCTCCAGACTATATGAGGACTGATAGTGATAGTGGATGGTGAGAGGAACCTTCTAGGCAATTTTATCCTTGTCATTAAAATATGACAACTCTTTCAAAAGAGGTGAGGACTATTTAGCCTATGTTATGGATCTGAGTGCTTCTCATTTAGATCTACTATGTATTCTAGTTGTATTTAAGTTTTTTGATATTCATGACAAGCTACTAAGCTTACTGCCACAAAGGGTATAGGAGTTAAAATGGAGGTGTACCTTAATAATGCTCCAGTACTTGTTAGTCTTGATAAAGTTGCATTTACTAGTATAGAAGAATTAAGAGTATAGCCTTAAGAGCTAGGTGATAAAGGTTTTATCAAACCTAGTATAACTCTTTAGAGAGTGTTTATAGTGTCTATTAAGAAAGAAAGATAGGTCTCTCAGGTTATGCATTGCTTTATAGGTAGATGAACATGTTAATTATAAAGAATAAGCATTCCCTATTCGGATGGATGATCTCTTTGACGATTAGAGAGGGGCTAGGATATTTTCTAAAATTGATCTGGGATTAGGATGCTATCAGCTAAAGATTAAGGAGGTTGATGTTTCTAAGACTGCTTTCAAAACTCGGTACAAGTATTCTGAGTCTTAGTGTTACCATTGGAGATGCACCAATGTTCCAATAGTTTTTATAGAACTCAATAGATAGAACCTTCTAATCTTATGTACATGAATGGTGGTGGTGCTTACAAATGATCTTCTGGTGGACTCCAAGAACTAGAAATATTATGAACAATGTTTAGGGGTTGTGTTACAAACCCTTAGAGAGAGGTAGTTATGTGGCAAGTTTAGTAAGTAGGAGTTTGGCTGAGTCAAGTTCCTTCTCTAAGTTATATAGTTCTAGTAGAGGGAATTAGAGTTGAGTCTAGAAAGGTGAGGGCAGTACTAAAAAAGGGAAGCACCTAGGAAAGTAACTAAGATGAGAAATTTTTCTAGCCCTAGTTGATTACAAAAGTCTTGTGAGAGGACCTCCATTATTGCCATCCTTTTAACCTGATGGGTTTGGAAGAATGTAAAATTTGATTGGAATAATAAGTGTTAAGCAAGTTATGAGCAACTAAAAAAGATGTTGATAGATACTCTTATCTTGATTCAACCTGAATAGGGATGGAGCTTTACTATACAATGATGCTTTACTAAATGTTTAAATTGTGTGTTCATGCAAGATGGAAAGGTGGTGGTATATGCTTCAGAGTAGTTGAAGCCACATGAGAAGAATTATCTTACCCATGATTTGGGCTAACTACTATTGTATTATGCTAAAAATATGAACGCACTATCAGTATGAAGAGAAGTGCTACATATATACACAGAGCATAAGAGCATGAAATATCTCCTTACTCAAGAAAAGTTAAACCTGAGATAGAGAAACTGGTTAGAGCTAATCAAAAACTGTGATGGCTTGACTGATTACCCACTAATAGGAGTCAAGGTGATAGTAGATGCTAAGCACAAGAAATTTATGATGACCTTGAAAAGCATGAATGTTAAATATAGTACACTTTAAGAGATGTTACATTAGCTGAGCTATAGGTAAGGCCAGATGTTGGACATCAGATGAAAGAAAATAGTTAGCTCAGATGGTAGATAAGACTTAAGAGGGGAAGGCCACAGGGTTTGAGTTAACAGGAAGGGAGTAGTTGTATCTTCAAAATAGGTTATGCATATCTTGTACGAAGGATCTAAAGATGCAAATGCTTAAGAAGACACATGAGGCTCCTTATTTTATGCATCCTGGGAGGAAAGTTTGAACTAGAAATTTTCTTATTAATGGCTAGATATAAAAAGAGATATGGCAGAATATGATGCGAAGTGTTGACATGCTAGCAAGTCAAAGTTGAGCTTCAGGCTCTTTTTAGATTGCTTTATCCTATAGCAGTGCCAGAATGAAAAGTAAGAAAGCTGACCATGAATTTTGTAATGAGTTTACTTTTAGCCAAAGATACATGCACTATTGTATGGATAATTATTGATAAATTGACCAAGGTGGTTTAAGCACTCGAACAAGAAGGATAGGTCCTTGGAAAGGTTGGTTAAACCATATACGAAGGGGATAGTCAAATTCTTTACTGTGTTAGTGACTGTCCTATTTGACAGGGATCTTTATTTAACTTCCAAATTTTAAAAGAAGCTATAAGCAACTTTAGGCACCGATCTAGCTAATAAGATAGCTTTTCATCCTCAGTCTAATGGACAGTCAGAGAGGGTGATAAATATATCTGACAAGATGTTGTGAAATGGTATTAGTAAGCTTATGGTTGCCAGAGATATACATATGTTTTTGGCAGAGATTGCCTATGATAATAGTGACCAATTTAGTTTTAGAATGGATCCATATAAGGCATCATATGGTAAACAATACAGGACTCCTTTGGGTTAGAGTAAAGTTAGAGGGAAAAATATCTCCAGTGTAAATTTGATTAAAGAGACTAAAGAAAAAGTGAAATTAATTAGAACAAGACTGATAGTATTTGTGATTAGACCGAAATTATATGCTTACTTAAAGTAGAAAGTTATTGAATATTTAGTTAGAGAATAAGTGTTTCAAAGGTTTTCCTAGGGAGAAAGGTGCAGAGGCCTGGGGAAAAAGGGAAATTGAGTCCCAGGTTCATTAGACTCTATAAGAGTACAGTTAGGGATGGACCTTTAGCATACAGGCTTACTACCACCTGAGCTACGGTAGATACTCGATGTTTTCTAAGTTTTTAAGCTTAAAAGGTATATGTTGGATCTATTATAGGTGGTTCCAATGATAGATATTGAGATACGACCAAATTTAAGATATGAAAAGGAAGCAGTATAAAGTATGGCTCGTGGTATGAGATAGTTGAAAAAATAAGTCCACACCATTATTACCGTGCTATGGAGGTACCAAAATACTAAGAGAGTTACCTAGCAGTTAGAAGGATTGATGAAGGCTCAGTATCCTCTATAAATTACTCTAGGTAATTTTGAGGATGAAATATTCTTAATAGGGGAAGAAATGTAACACCCATGCTCTAAGGCTCTATGAATAGTGCCATTAGGTCTGGGAAGTGTGCCTGAGGTGTTAGGTCACTTGCATGTAAATTGAGGTAGTGACACTAGTCATGAAACTTTGAGGTGCTTTAATTTCATCAATAGAGTAAAATTTAAAAATTTAGCAGAACTAATAATTCATTTTGAACTGTAAGCTACCTCCCGATGCAATAAAAATTTTTCGATCTAAGATTGACCCAAGATGTGCCTGAACGAACCCAAAAATAGTTAACCTTGAAGCTTAAAAATTATACTGAGTCTACTAGTTAAAGAATTTTTGAAATCAAAGGACATTTGCAAATTCTCATAATTTTTTAGGTTGGCATGCAAATTGTGATAGTTTGAAAACTGCCCTATCGATAGAATTTGGCCACGAAAATTTACGAGCAAGTAGAGGGGATTAAAATATGAATTTTAAAACAAAAGGTGTAATTTCTAGAGATTAAAGTGCATTTTGGCTAATTTCTAAAGTTTTCTAAAAAAATCGAGCTGGTTTGGGATAAAGCGAGTGACTGTAGGACCCACCCAAATATGGCCAGTGGGTGAAGGGCCTATGCCAAGTGGCAAGGCCACTTGATAAGTGGAAAATCCACTCATAAAGAAGGACTTTCTTTTTGCCTTCTAGCTGTTGGAACTAATGCCACACTCACTTTGCTCTCCCATTTTCATCATCTTCCTCTACTCTATTCTTTATTTTCTAGGTTCTTAAATTCACGTTAGGATGTTAGTGATCTTTTAGAAAAAGAATCATTGCCAAAGGAGCTCTCAATTGTGAATTAAAATTCACCAATGCTTTCTAGTAAGAACCAGTCCAATAGGGGTACCAAAGGTGAGTTCCTTGCTTCTCCTTTGATTTTTCTTGGGTTTTCATGGCTAGAAATAGTTCTTTGAGGTGCTTAATGTATTTAGGGATGTGTGTGGCTTGGTTTGAGGTAAAATGAGGCAAGGAAAGGGCTTGAAGAAGGGAGGAGGAGTCACCGTGAAAAGCTAGACAACTTATGGGTTGAAAGGTTTACATAGGTGCCTTTGCAAGGTAAGTGAATTCAGGTTATTTTTATCATACTATAAGCTTTTTGGGAGGTTGTATATATTGATCTAAGATAGTTTAGTGTTGCATTAGATGAATGGGAATTAAAAATTAAAGGATGGATTTCTATATATTGATGAATTATATGTGTAATGTTTGAGGAAATGGTATATTGGGGCCTAATTTTTCTTGTTGCCCAGAATTGATTTTAGTACCTAGGGTGGTCGTGTAAGGCCTAAGATGATGTTGAACATTTAATTACCATGTTAGAAAAAGAATTGAAGTGTTGAGGGCTTGAAATGTAGTGAGAAGCATGTTTTTGATAAGTACCCGATAGCTTTGCTAGGTACTAATAGAGTTTACATGGGTTTATGTATAGGAAATTTGGGCATGCATGGCCTAGAATAAATGGCATATACTAATACACATATGTATGTGTTGAGACAATGCTATAGAACTAGAAATGCATGGTAAATGGAATGAAAAAGTGTGATTAGGCTTACATGCCTTAAAACCCGAAAGTTTTACCGTATGGGATATGAGTTAGTTTTGGTTGTTTAACCTATGGTGGAATGTGATTTGTGTGAAATCTTGTGAACTTAAAATCATGGTATTTAAATGATCTAAAG
>CANXYI011346341.1:0-10640 GCA_948208565.1 Hura crepitans | reverse complement strand
TTTGAAAAATCAAGAGATAATATATTTACCTGGTTTAGTCATTAGTTGGCCAACCAAAGTAAGTAATAACTATGTTAAACTATCTTAATAAAGTGAAATTAAAAATAAATTTGGTTAGTAACCCATGCAAGTAAACAACCTACTTTGATAGGCTGATTGGTCAACTAGGGGTGATAGTAGTTGCTAGGGTAGTTTAGTACTTTTGTAGCCTTCAAGTTGCAATGCGTGAACCATCAGGCTATTACGTAGCCTTTGGGTTGTGATGTGTGTTAGCCTTCGGGTTTATATTATTCTTGTCTTCAAACCCATATTGGTATATGAACTTATAGATTCATGGAGGTTGTATTGGCCATCCTATATTTGACCTATAGGTCTATTAATGATTTGTGACCTTCGAGTCTATTACATTTAATCTTCAAATCTATTATACAGACCCTTGGGTCTAATGCATAGAGGGCCTACATGGTTGAAGGGCCTATATGGTCCATCGAGACTCCTTTATCCATAGTGTATATGTTTCCTTTAGCATGGGCTTAATAAATAAATAATAAAGAAGAATTATATGGCTTTCATGATGTATGGCATTATGAATGAGGCATGTCCTTATGATGTGTTAGGTTTATTATTCTTTCTATGTTATAGCATATATACAAGTTATGTATAAATTTGCTATCATGTATTAATTTTAATGTCTATATTTTCATATATTAATGTGTGATGTTAAATGGCATAATTGCACAAGTTATTTCAATTACACCACTAAGCTATTGCTTAATGCATCATCTATCTTTGCAATGCATAGGTAAAGAGAAAATTTAAGCTAAAGCCTTAAGTCATCAAGATTATCAAGAGAAGGTGATTCTTTTGATATATTTCTATACAGATGTCTAAATTATATGATGTATTGATGTAAAGCACTTATATGATGAAATTTTGGGGAAAAGTTTACCTAAGCTATAGGTAAATGTAAATTATGATTTTTAAATGTTTATAACTTATTTAAAGTAATTTTTAAATTGATTTGCTTATATGATATTCTTCTTGTTGCATGGTTTGTGTTTCTAAGATACCAGTTGATTGGAGAGATCAGAAGGATCACAGGAGTTATGGAATGAGTTTTGTTTCATCATAGAAGTGTGTTTTATAATGCAAGTTAGTATTCGTATTTGGGTTAGTGTCCTTGTAAAGCTGTTATGCTTTCAAATTTTTGGCATGAAAAATCCTAACTATAGATCGAACTTAGAGTCCATAAAGTTTTTGTTAACTTATATTTTTATGAAAGACCTTGTTTTGTTAACAAGGTTTAAAATCATGTTTTAATGAGTTAAGATTTTATAAGAGTTCGAATAATGCATTTCAGTGCCTATCCTTTATTTAGGTCCAGTGACTGAAATGGGTAAAGGGTGGCACAGTTAGTGGTATTAGAGCTTCGATTTAGGCATTCCTAGACAACATATGGGTGCTTTACAGATTAAGATTATATATCTCATAATTTATGATATTAAAGGTTATAAATTGTTCTCTAACCTACAGATAAGATAAGTGCTCTAACACCACATAGTGATGAGGAACTCGAGAGTCATACTCTTAAGATTATGGCATAAATGGCTACCTAGATTGTATATGTTTCAGGTAGTACGATGAGACAAGTACCATTAGTAGAGTAAGTACCACTAGTATTTCTATAAGAGATGTTATAGCTTCTAAGATAGGCTATAGTAGTTATAGCTCCACCACTAGCACAATAGCCTAAAGTACCATTAGCTCTCTAGAAAACCTATTTTGAGAGAGTTAAGAAGATAGGAGCAAAAGACATTAAAGGTGAGGGCATTATGTAGACTTGAAAAGTAGAATACTAGTTAAATAGGATAGAGAAGATTATGAAGTAGATGAGATGCACCCTAGATGAGAAGGTTATATATGCCACATCTCTTTCATAAGAAAAGGCATCTAAGTGGTGGGAAGATTTGACAGAGCACAAAATAGAAGATGAGCTGACATGGGACTTCTTTCTAATAGAGTTCCAAAAGAAATACTTTATAGAGAATCACCTAGACGAGAGGAGACAATAGTTCATAGATTTGAAGCACAAGTAGAGGTCTATTAAGGAATATGAGAAAGATTTTGCTATGCGAAGTTGGTAAGCCAAAGAGATGATATCTACTAAGGTTGACAAGTGTATAAAGTTTAAAAAGGGATTGCATGTGGATATCAAGTCATAGGTGGTTCTGATGAAGATTTGAGACTTCTTAGAGTTAGTAGTTATTTGTCGATTTATTGAAGGTAGAACGAGAAAAGAGAGTTTTATAAAAAAATGATCTTATAGTTAGGGAGCTTTTTGTGCAGCTCAATATACAGGAAAAAAATTCAATGGATATCATATTAGGGCATTATAGTAGACATAGAGAAAAACAAGGCTAGGCAACAGCAATCTTAGGCTGCTAGTACTACAGTGTCTACAACTAAGAATGTCCACTTACCTCAGTGTTAGACTTGTCACAAGAGACATCAAAGGGAGTGTTGGAAGATGAATTCAGGTGTGCTTTACATGTGAATCATCGGATCATTTTTGCAAAGATTATTAAAAGAGCTCTAATGCCTAATAAAAATCTACACTTGCTTTTACTAGAGGCTAGAAAGGAGATCGTAGAGGAAGAGCACAGGGAGCTCAGAAGGATTGATAAGAGTCTAGAGCTGAGCACAAGGCTCTTGTCGGGCAATAAGCTATTAGAGCCAAAGAGGAGGCCGATTTGCTATATGTCATTGCTAATACTTTCCTTCTTTTTGATTCTCCTACTTCAACTTTAATAGATCTAGGGTTTACACACTCGTATATTTTTAGCATGAGCATAAGACCAATGGTTAGCTTTAGAGTTTATTGACTTAGAAATTATGGTTAGCAACCTTATAGGCCAGCATGTCATAGCAAATAAGGTTTAAAAATAGTCTCCCTTAATGTTGCGAGGGCATAAGTTTTTGGCTAATCTCATTTAGTTGCCTTTTAATGAGTTTGACATGGTATTAGGCATGGATTGGTTGTCTAAGTATCAAGCCATTATAAGCTGTAAGTAGAAGAGGTTATCATTTAAGACCGAGGATGGGGTTGAGATCATAGTTATGGGTAAGAGGATAGACTTTCTTTCTAATGTTAACTCAACAATTATAGCAAAACATATGTTAAGGAAGGGTTGTCAAGCTTTCTTGTCTCATGTGTATGATACCTACAGAGGAGAGCTAAACAAAAGTTGTATATTAGTTAGGGTATATAGATGTTTTTCCTAAGGAGTTACCCAGTTTGCCACATGAATGAGAACTCGAGTTTAGTATTGAGTTTTTACTTGGCACTACTTTAATATTGATCGGTCTATATCAAATGGCTCCAGTAGAGTTAAAAGAATTTAAACTTCAATTGTAAGAGTTGCTTGATAAAGGTTTCATAAGATCGAGTGTATCTCCATAGGGAGCACTGGTGTTATTTATGAAGAAGAAGGATAGTTCTCTTCAATTGTCTATGGATGACAGACATCTAAATAAGGTGACCATTAAGAATAAGTGTCATTTGCCACGAATTGATAATCTATTCAATTAGCTAAGAGGGATTGGAGAATTTTCCAAAATTGATATCATATTTAGTTATTATCAATTGAGAGTTAAAGAATCTGATGTGGCGAAAACTACATTCAAAATGAGATATAGCCATTATGAGTTTTTAGTAATGCCATTTAGGCTTACCAATGCTCTAGCACCTTTTATGGATCTAATGAACCATATGTTTCAACCATTCTTATACCAATTTATAGTGGTCATCGTAGATGATATTTTGGTTTACTCGAAGAGTAAAAAGGATCATGAATACTATTTGAGAATAGTTCTTTAAGTTTATAAAGATGAGAAGCTATATGCTCAACTTAATAAGTGTGATTTTGGGTTACGTACATAGCTTCTATAGAAGGTATTTGGGTTTATCCTAGTAAGATTGAGGTAGTTATGGAGTGGAAGCCACCCAAGAATACCAAAGATATTAGAAGTTTCCTTAGTTTGGAAGGGTATTATAGACAATTTGTCAAAGGTTTCTCTTTGATTGCAGCTCATTTGACTTGGTTGTTAAGGAAAAATGTTAAGTTTATTTAGGATGACCGATGTCAAAAGAGTTTTGATAAGCTCAAAGTGATGTGATAGATGCTCATTGTACATTCAATTTCTAGGAAGGACTTCACCATCTGTAGTGATGCATCTCATAATTGTTTAGGTTGTGTTCTAATGTAAAAAGTTAAAGTTATCGCTTATGCTTTAAGACTATTGAAGCTACATGAGAGGAATTACCCTGCTCATGATTTGGAGCTTGCATCTATTTGTGTTTTCTCTAAAGATTTAAAGACACTATCTCTATAAAAAGAAGTGTTATGTCTACATTGAATATATGAGTTTGAAGTATCTTCCTACATAGAAAGAGCTGAACCTGAGATAGAGGCAATAAATGGAATTGATCAAAGATTATGATTGTCTAATTGATTATCATTCTAGAAAGGCCAATGTGGTGGTAGATGCTCTTAGCAAGAAGTTTATGGTAGCCATGAGAGCCATGAATGTTAGATTATAGTTTATGGGTGATGGTGCTTTATTAGTAGAGATACAAGTAAAGCCTAGTTTGTTGTAGCAAGTAAAGCTTAATTTGTTGTAGCAAGTCAATGACTATCAAAAAGATGATTATAGGCTGATGAGTGTCATAAGTACTATCTAAGAGAGGAAGCCTACTGAATATGAGATCAAGAGTGACGGTTGTTTGTATTACCATGATAGGATATGTGTGCTAGATGTGGAAGAGCAGAAGAAGTAGATTTTGTAAGAGGCTCATAGTGCTCCTTATGCTATACATCTTAGTAGCACCAAGATGTATTGAGATTTGAAGATGTCTTATTAATGGCCTAGTATGAAGAGGGATGTATCAGAGTTTTTGACCAAGTGCCTTACTTGCTAGCAAGTGAAAGTAGAGCATTAGGTTCCATATAGATTACTTCATCCTATAGCATTTCCAAAATGGAAATGGGATAGGATCACTATGGATTTTATTGTTGGTTTGCCTATGACAAGGAGCATATGTGATTCATTTTGGGTTATGATAGATTGGTTGACCAAGGCTGCTCATTTCATACTAGTGAGGATGGACTACTCTTTAGAGAAGCTTACTGAATTATACATTAATGAGATTGTTAGATTGCATGGAGTGCCTACTTCAATCAAATCGAATCAAGATTTGAGGCTTATGTCAAGGTTTTGAAAAAAGCTTCACAATGCCATGGTTCTCAATTGAGCTTTAGTACAACATTTCATCCTCGGACTGATGGTCTATTAGAAAGAGTCATTCAGGTAACTTTTGATACTTTAGTGATTTTGATGTTAAGTTATGTGTGATGCTTATGTTAAATATGGTTATTAGGTGCATAAAGATATGCTGAGGAGTTGTCCTATCCAATTTAAAGGTAGTTGTGATCATGATTTGCCATTGGTAGAGTTTGCTTACAACATTAGCCATCAGGCAAGTTTGGTTATGCCTCCTTATGAGGTGTTGTACGAAAATAAGTGCAAAACTCCTTTATGCTAGAATGGGCTAAGTGAAACTAAGCTTATGGGACCGACTTGATCAAAGATGCAGAGGAGAAAGTGAGGATCATAAAAGATAAATTGAAAGCAAATTTTAATAAATAGAAGTCATATGCAGATCTAAAGAGAAAATATGTTCAATACAAAGTGGGAGACAAAGTATTTCTCAAGGTCTCACCTTAGAAGAAAGTTCTACGATTTGGCAAGAAAGGCAAGTTAAGTCCAAGATTTATTAATCTATATGAAGTGACAGAATGTGTGGAACTAGTAGCTTATAGACTAGCTTTACCTCTTGAGCTTTAATCAATAAATGATGTTTTCTACTTATCTTTGCTTTGAAGGTACATATCGGATCCTACACATGTTTTATCAATCGAAGAGGTTGAGATTAGCCCAGATCTATCTTATAAAGAAGAAACTGTAAGGATCTTGGCAAGAGAAGTAAAAGAGCTATAGAATAAGATAGTGTCATTGGTGAAAGTTCTCTAGAGATATCACGGAATGGAAAAAGCAACATGAGAAATAAAACCTCAAATGAATAAGCAGTTCCTTTAGTTGTTTGAATCAGGTAATTTCAAGAACAAAATTTCTTTTAATAGGGAAAGAAATGTAATGACCAAAAAATATCGATGTTATAAATATTACTTCCCAGGACATGAATAGTGTTTCTCGAGGATGGGTCACAGTAATCTTACTGAATGAAAGTATTAATCGTAACATAATTTTGGGTGAATTTGAAGTCAAAATGAAGTTGTTTATATGGTTAAAAATGATAGTTAAGTTTTACGGCAGCATCACATGAATAGTGACTTAATTTTATCTGAACTATAAAATACTCAAAAGTTGCTTAAAAAATTTTGGGAGTTATACAGCCTAATATCAAAATATTTCAAATAGTTCTTTGGCACTGGAATTGGAACTTTTAGAGATTGAAAAGTATTTTTATGAAAATCGAGTATAGTGACAAGTTGCGTTTTACTTTGGTTTTTCGTGATTTTCGAGCATGGGTTCCTAAAGGGTAATGAGGGTTTAATTATTTGATTTTAAGGCTTTTATTGGATGTTGAAAATGGGCAAAATAAAAGGAGGGAAATGTAATACCCGAAAAACTATCATTTGATGAATAGTAACCCTCAAGCCTGACACAGTGGTGTTCAGGGTAACTTAATGGCAGATAGGAATTTTAGTCAATTGAACTTTGACCGACCAAAAAGTGGTGGAAAAGAATGAAATAAGAATTTTAGTAGAACCAATAAATCATTTCGAGCTAAGAACTAATGAATAGTGACCTTAGTTGGGGTTGTGTCGGGACAGCTTCGGGAAGTGCTCGGACAGACCCAAAAATATCATACCTTGAAGCTTAAAAATTCCAATGAGTATGATGGAGAAGGAATTTTAATTTTTTGAGTTCGTTTAATATTTTTTCTAAATATTTTATTCCAGTGGGTGAATAGTGTCAAAAAGTGCACTGTTGAATTTTGAATTGAAATATTAGGTGGGCCTTCATGACACTAAGCGAGGATTTTTAAAACTGAGTTGAATATTTTGAGAGGTCTAGAGAATATTTTATGAATTTCTGAAGTTTAAAATGGCATAGAGTGAATAGTAACCCTAGCTCCTAGAGGAGTTTTGGGTTGAAATTTTGAGGGACCCTTAATGAATTTAATCAAGGATTTTTGGAACTAGAATTATGATTTTTGGAGGTCTATTTAAATTATTGAAAATTTTCAAAGTTTAAAGCAAAATAGGATTAATTTAGGCTATCTGATCGACACACAGCGCCATCATAGCCATCCACTTTGCTTAAGGACTTAAAGGGACATGTGTGTATGGTGGATAGAATAAAACGAATTTGTCTTCTCCCATATGCACAAGAAGCTAATGCCATTCTCCCATGGAAACCTCTACCATTTTTTATTCTTTCTCTCTCCTCTTATCCAAAAAAACATACAAAATTCATATGGTTCTGAACCTCCATGATGTTTTAAATCCATTCCAACTGACAGAAGTGGAAAAGGATGTCTAGAAATGAAGTTATGAGCACTTGATGATAGTGCCATTTTGATGTGTAAGTGATTCTTTTCAAGGGTTCATATTTTTCTTAGGGAGTATTTGAGGTGTACATATTATCCATAAAAAGAGATTTTAGTTTAGGGTTATGTATGATTTTGTAGGAATTTTCAAAGTTAGAACCCTATTATGGAAGTTTTGGAAATGGTGGTTAAAGGTGGAAGAAGATGGATTCAATGGTTTTGGAGTGGCTTCAATATGTCTGGAAGCCCACTGTAAGTGAATTTAACTGAAACATATCTTATATGTTAGGGAAAATATGGAATGAAACTTTGAGTGTGTGTAAGGAAGTATTGGTGGCATGGGTGTTTATGTGTGTGTGTATATGAAATGTATGTTAAGAGGTGTAATTTGGGAAGATAAGATGATAAGGATGTGAATTAGATGTGGAAAAGATGTGTATGTATGTGGTACATGCATGACTAGGTATATGTCATGTATGCCATGTCATGGGTATGTATGTATGGCATAAAGGCATGTGAGGTTAGGATAGCAATATGATGTTTGACATGTGAGTGACATGGAATGAGCAATAAATGATATGGTTATGTGAAAGGAATTAGTAAAGTATGTTGTATGAATGATGTATGTAAGATGGATATGTGAAAACATGGTATGTCATAAGTGAAATAATAAATGTTAGATGAAAGAACATAAATTTAATTAAGAAATGTTGTTTAAGATTTTAGAGTTTGAAATAATGGATTTGTATATTAAGACCAATGTAATGTTTATAGGGTAAAGTATGCTAGGATATAATGAATTGGTGACGAAGGAAAATGAAGTGAATTCGAAGGTTGGTGAGAAAAAAAAATACCAAATGAATAGTGACTATTACATAAATAGGACCTATAACTATTTAGGAAATTATGATGGCCTATAACTATCCGAAAAATATGACCTGATGAAATAAATTAATATTTGTGTCTTTTTTAGGTTGAAAATAAGTAGAATAAATATATGGTAAATTGGATAAGTGATTAGCTAAGTCTAATTGAATCAGAATGGGTTAAAGAGCTGCTCAATAGTTGAAAAGGTGAATGAATAAATTAGAAGACAAGGGAAGAAATTGTTAATGAACAATAATGTATAGATAAAGTTTCAAAAAACTAATATCTGGAAATTTGGTGGACTTCAGGACATAAAAAAAAGATCATAATTAACAGAGACCTAAAGATATATGTATGGGATAAACCTCATGAAGAATTCCACAAAGTGTATTGAACAAATTTTTAGACTGTACAAAAAATAAATATTATTAGGAATATAGTAACAAACAGAGTGAATTACTAAATCTAAGAACTAAGTTATTGTAAGGTAATGCAAGAATTACATAACATAAAATCTATGGAATATAATTTGTTGGGACTTATGGAAATGAGGTAAATTGGGTATATGTTTACAACATAGAAGAATTAGAATTAGTTGTGAAAGGAGCTAAAAGATAATTATATGAAATTAATGATAGAAATGGAACTAGAGCTAAAAATATGACAACTTAATGAAACTAAAAGGATATTAAATGGAATTAGGCTGATAAGTGAATCAAGATGACCACAGAGAATGATACATTTTATTATGGATAAACTAGATAATGGATCTAGTGGCTATGAAAGATAATTGCAAGGGAATATGGGATTACTGGTTGTTTATACACTAGACAGGTTAACCAGTCAACTAGGGATTAGCAGCTGCTAGAGGCTGAGTCTATATGGATTTTAGCCTATGCATGGTGGGTGTAGCCATTGAGTATTAATTTGAGCCTACATGGTCTGGATATTGGGAGGCTTATGGCTGATCCCTGCTACCCACTCATAGGTATTGGGATGTCCACAGACTGATCCCTACTACCCACTTGTGGATATTAGGAGGTCCCACGGGGCTGATCCCTGCTATCCACTAGATGTCTTGCTATGTTGATTGTACTGGAATATTGGGAGGTCCTATGGGGCTGATCCCTGCTATCCCTTTCCTATATTGGGAGGTTTTTAGGAACTAATCCTTGCTATCAGGCGAAGGGTGTGTACAAACACCAAGGTCCAAAATGTGGGCCACTGTATAGCTTTGTCTTTTGTCTAGTTCTAGGACTGGGTAGGTGCAGCTGCCAAGGTCTATAATGGGGGCTACTGCACATTGTGATTCCCATTATCTAGTGGTTAGGAGTTCTTCTTGAACCTTATGGGTATAAAAATATTAATAAAAGTAAATTGGATGGATTTAATGATAGAAATGAGAAAATTGGAATAAACTACCTTAATTGAGATAACCTCTGAGCAAATGTGTTACGAATAAGAGATAAGCTATAAAGAGAGACTGAATAATCTTATGTAATCTTAGTGAAATTTTCTAAGGGAGTAAAAGACTGATGTAAGGTATATAAATTGAATGGATTAAGGTAAGAATGATAAACTAAATGGATAAGCTATGTAAAACATGTAAACTTGGGTATTAAAAAGAATAGATAGTATGAAAATAGGTTGTTATAGACTTCAGGCAAACTTAAAAGCCTAGGTTGAGAAGCTAATCGAGGTAATGTGATTCTATTAATGAATAGTTTTAACTGGAAGATTTAATAGAGAGACTGGGATTAATAAATAGATGTTGTTAGTAAATGGTCGTGTGTGATTGCATGTGATAGTGATAGATGGTATGTTTGGTTAAATTCACCATCGAGTGCATACTCAATGTATCGGGTGTTCGATGCGTAAGTGGTAGATTGGAAAGATACGATAAAGATGACTAGCAGTGCAGTCGACAATTATCTAGGTATGACATTGTTTGATTAGATATAATGTTTTGGTAAATAGAGGAACTCGTGCATGCTACTGTGGGTAGTTAAGTGTTATGATGTTTAGTTAGCCAGTAGGATAGCTTATAACTGGGTGAAACGAGCTTCTAGCTGTAATCACAGCTTAGATTGAAATTTGGCAGTAAGATCAGGCATGGCAATGTTATGTGCCTAAAAAGTTT
>CANXYI011346323.1:0-17552 GCA_948208565.1 Hura crepitans | reverse complement strand
TTTATAAAGGTTGCATTGGATTTCTACTTAAGCAACTCGAGGTCTTTCATGGTAACCTCTATGTGAGTGTTGTAGTCATATTGGTTAATGAAAGCTTCTGTAATCCTTCCCCAATCTTCTTTCACTTTCTTTTCCAACCTATGATACCAGTCAATCGATCTCCCTTGCAATGTCAGGCTAAAATCGGCCACCTTCTATTTTGTGCTAAGTTCTATGACCCTCATGACTATGGTGTACTGCTCAACATGGGCCTTTAGATCAATGGTCCCATCAAACTTGGGTAGTTATGACATTTTGAATTTGGAGGGTAATATCTCTTCAGACTCTAGGGTGAGTTCATTAGGGTCTAGTCCCTTACCCATTGTGATAAGTCTTGTTATTGCCTCTATTTTCTCTTCTAGTTTCTTCATGGCAGCATCCTTAAATCTCTAGGGTATAACCAAGTCTTCACAAAAATATACTCTGGGTTGAAGTATTTAGCCTTTTTATCTTTCCCCCTAGCACTTATAGCTTCTTTTCTAATGCTAATTCCCTTAGAGGTAGCAGCGGTCTTTTTAGCAGGTGTAGCTGCTATATCTTTAATGGGTGGCGATAAAACGATAGTGGGAACAACATTAACAATTGCCCTTGAAATCATGGACATCATTCTTTTTTCAAACTCTTCAAACTTTTAGTCTATTTTAGCTTTGAAGTTAAGAGCAAAGAAATTGCTTTCTCCTTGTCCTACTATGACTATTGGATCATGAGTGGTAGAGATAATTTCTTATCTAGTTATTCTTTCATTTATCCCTCATACCCAAGTGGCTTGAGGATCTATTATGGTTGCAAGACAAAGGGTTAGAAATGATGAAATGAAAATGCAGGTGAATGCATGAAATGTTGATGGATGTTAATATGTATAACAACAAATACACGCAAGAGCCTTCTAACCTTATCACTTCCCATACATGAGGTCAATGTGCTCTTTTCTAGAAGGGCTTACCTACGGGACATCGGGGGTTCCAACGGGTTTAAATAATGAACAACGGGTAGTTAAACATTATTTCTCTCATAAAAAGCACGCATGCAAGTCAAAATGTAGGGTCTAGCCCATTCCAGTTAGAAAAGGCCTGAAGGGTTCGAAAGCATTTCGAGAAGATTAAATCATATTTCATGTATATTGGTCCATACAACACACAATGCATCATTAATCGAGGTACCTAGGGAAAGTTGCTATTAGTCATTATATGAGCTCATGGTTAGGTCGCACAAGTCATGGTTATTCAAGCATGGTCCCTCCATAATGGGTCTATCTCATCATGACCATACGATCGATTGGTTCACCATTTTATATACCTTATTGGTACGAGGCTTGGATTTGATGCCACCTCTAATAATGTTCCAATTTGAGTGAAATTGGGTTCATGCTTCGAAATGACATTAGGGTATAAAAGGGATGCCTAAATTATTCGAAGGCTCTAGCATGTGATGCAATTTTGAAAAGGAATAATATTATAAATTCAAAATATGAAGTTCCATATTAATTTGAGGTACTTTTAGGGCATGGTCTTATGGTGTCCCCAACGGAGTCACCACTGTTCACGTCCCTTCCTTCCCAAGGCTAGTAAAACTGAAACAGCTAAAGACTCAACCTAAATCTCACCCCTTGAATCCTGAAAGACGAGAAGGAAATTAAAGGAATCCTAAGCAGTTCTTATTTGATTAGCCTAAAAAGAGCTAGTTGGTCACCACAAGGTAAGAGTCGCCACCCAATCAAAGTCGAGAAATACCTTGTAAGGCTAAAACCAAAGTGGTTCAAAATCCTACTCTTATTTATAAGTCAATTTAATATGGAAATTCAATTTGAATTTATAATATTATCCTTTTTCTCAAGCGAGTTTTACAATTAAAAATAAATCATGGATTCACATAGAAGGAATTACAAAACATATTTACACAATGATAAATAAAGTTCTTAAAGTTAAAATATCATACATGAAATTGGGTGATTGATTGTCTTGAGAACTTTGGTTCTCACATGCCAATATTAGAAAACAAGTCTTATAATCATGACTGTAACACCCCCTGCCTATTCCCAAAGAAAATAGGCAAAGCGTGCTACTTCCCGTGAGGTCACCTATCCTTGAATTTTCCCAGGGGACTTTTGCTTAACTCTTAGTTACATACGTTCTATCCAATCTAGAAATTTCTTACATAAGCTCCTATGGTTTGAAACAATCCTACCAGGCATATGACACTCACACGCTTGAGCTTATAGCCAATTATTAGCCTAAGCTATTACTACAGCTACCAACTCGTTAACCTCTACTATAGGTTACTGTACTAGCACTACCAAGTATCCTAACACCCAATTACCCACAATAACATGCACGAGTGCCTCTAAATACCTTATCACATACTTAATTAGATAATATCATACTTGGAAAATTGTTGGCTACACTACTGATTTCTCTCTTCATCACATTTTCCCAAATCTACCACCTACGCATCAGATACCTGATACGTTGAGTATGCTCTTGTGGTGAATTTAACCAAACATACCATGTACTTTATTACATGTAAGCACATAAGAATTTACTGATAACAATTGTTTAAGATTTCCCAATCTTTCATCTTAAGTTTCATTTATGATTATCCGTCAAAGGATTTATATTATCATTCCTCCAAGTTATGTATTCCTTCCATATTTTAGTTACAGGGCCAATACTACTCAACCCTCTATTTATACCCTTTTCATTAGGTATACATGCATAGATTACCATTTATTATTTATTTTAGATAATTTCTCCTATACCTTATTACTTCACAAGTGCTTTCCTACCTATTTACTAATAAAGTGGTATTTTATTCCTTTAAGTAATCTTCTTAAGATTTCATAAGTGTACTCAATCTCAACCTTCACAAATTACTCTTTGGTCTTACTACATTTACTTAGAGGTTATCTCCATTAAAGTAATTTATGCCTCAGATTTCTCATTACTATTATTAAGTCTTTTTAATTTCTTTAATTTATCTTTTATCCCCATAGGTTCAAGAAGAACTCCCAGCCACTAGATAACAAGAATCACAATATGCAGTGGCCCCCATTTTGGAACTCGATTGCTATACCAACCTATCATCTGAGAACTCAATGTGAAAACAAAGCTTTATAGTGGCCTATATTATAGACCTTGACATCTATACACATAGATCGTCTGATACTTAGGGACCTATGTGTAGACCACTCCTAATACTGAACTAGTAAATACTTAGGGACTCGTCTGTAGACCACTTCCAATATCCATAAATAAGTACGTAGGGACCTATCCGTAGACCACTCCCAATACCCCGAACATGCAGGCTCAATGCAATAGTTGGTGGCTGCACCCACTATACAAAGGCTAAAAGCCACATAGACTTAGCCTCTAGCAACTACTAATCTGTAGTTGACTGGTTAACCTATTTAGTGTATGACAACTAGACATCCCCAGATTCCCTTTTTGTATTATCTTTCATAATCATTACGTTCATTATCTAGTTTATCCAGTATAAAATATTTTATTTCTAGCACTTTTTTTAGTTCATCAATTAGTTAGGTACCATTCACTAATCTTTACTCTCATTAAGTTGTTTTGTTCTCAATTTTAGTTTCATTCTTGCCATTACTTCCACATAATTGTATTTGTACATTCTAAGGGATTCTGTTTCATGGATTTTATTTTATTCGTTTCTTGTATTTCACTATAATCACTTTTAGTTTCCAATATTAGTAATTAGTTTCAAATTTTAGTAGCTTATTCACATCATCACTATATTTATAGAAATATTTCTTTTTCTGTACCGGCAACTAATTAACCATCTACTTTATGGAATTCTTTATAATATTAACTCTGTACCCATGTCTTCTAATCGATGTCAATTACAATCCCTTTTTGTGACCTAGAGTCCCACAATGTTCATATATTAATTTTCCTTCTACTTTATCCACATTTTGTTGTGTATTAATCAATTATTTTCTTGGAATTTTGATTTGTTTAGTTTACTTTTTAATAATTAATAAGCTTTTAAATTCATTATTGTTAAGCAAGGCTTAACTAATGGCCTTTGTAGTCTTCCAGATATTTAGTCTATTTATTTTCATGCTAAAAAGATACAGATTTTATTTTATTTCATCTAGTCATATTTTTCAGACAGTTACAGGTCATCAAAATTTTTAGGACAGTTATGGGTCCATTTTATGTAACTGTCACTATTCATTTGGTACATTTTCCTTACTAACTTTTTCACTTATTCCCATCCTTTCCTTTCACCTCAATCCTCTACATCCTAAAATATTTTATTTCCTCCAACATTACATTTATTTTACCATATTAATTTATTATTTCAACCTTAAATTTTTACATTACATTCCCCACTTGAATTTATATTTTTCTTCATCTAACATTTATTATTTAGCTTATGGCATACCATGTCTTTACTCATCCATCTAGCATACATCATTTATACTATATCCTTTATCAATTCGCATCACATGACTACATCATTTTCTTGTTTATTCCATGTCATACATCATAATACCATCCTAACCTCACATGCCATGACATACATGACATACACCTAGCCATGTATGTATCACATACCTACACATCCATTTTGTATCCAATTCACATCCCTACTATCATATGTCATCAATTTACATACCCTAGCATGTATTTCACATAACTATCACCATGAACACATATCCAATTATTATTTCCATACAAGCACCCAAACTTCAATCCCATATTTTCCTACACATACATGATAGGTTTCAATTAAATTCACTTACATCAGACTCCCTGTCATGCTGAAGCTACTCTAGAAGCCTTGGATTCACCTTCCTCCACCTTGAACCACCATTTCTTAAACTTCCATACATGGTTCCAACTTTGAAAATTCCTACAAAATTACACAAAAGCTCTAAACTAAAACCTCTTTCCATGCATGTTATCTACATCTCACATAGTGTCTAAGAAAAATATGAAATCATGAAAAGGACCACTTACACATGAATTTGGCATTATTCATCAAGTGCTCAAATCTCTATTTTTGGAACTCCTTTTCTCATTTTGTCAATTGGAATTGCTTCAAAGTGGCATGGAGGTTCTATTTTATATAATTTTTGTGGTTTTTCATGGTGGGAGGAGAGAGAAAGCATGAAAATAGTAGAGGCCTTATGTGTGCATGGCATCGGCCATTTGAGGAATGGAAGAAAGATGACTTCTTTCCCCTTCCATCCTCCCTTACACATGTCTCCTCAAGTGTATGTGCAAAGTGGATGGCCACAATTGCGCCAGTGGTGATCGGACGACCCAAATTAATCCAATTTATGATTTTAAATTTGAAAATTCAAAATAATTTCTATACACCTCCAAAAATCACAATTCTAGTCCTAAAATCCTTAATTAAATTCATTAATGGCCCTACAAAATTTTAGCTCAAAACTCCTTCGGGAGCTAAGGTTACTAATCACCCTATGCTATTTTTAGTCTTCAAAAATTCATAAAATATTATCTGGACCTCCAAAAATATTCATTCTAATTTTGAAAATCCTTAGTTAATGTCTTAAAGGCCCCCGTAAAATTTCAAGTCAAAAGTCAATAGCTAAATTTCTGGCACTATTCACCGCTAGAATAAAATATTCTGAAAAAATATTAAATGACCTCAAAAAATTATAATTCCTTCTCCATCATACTCAGTTGAATTTTTGAGGTATAGGGTATGATATTTTCTAGTCCATCCGAGTGCTTCCTAGAGCTGTCCCGGTACTGCCTCATTTTATTTATGCAAACACTAGTTCTTGACTCGAAATGATTTATTGGTTCTGCTAAATTTTTAATTTCCTTTGTTTTAACCACTTTCAAGCCCATCCAAGCTTTTCGGCCAATATGCCAATCATCAGACTCAAAATGATGCCCCACACCACAAGGAATATCCTCTGGGCCCAGAAGGCACAATTCATACAACCTTGACTTACGGGTATTACAGTGACCTTTATTAAGAAAAATCAAGACTTGTTTTATTAACAAAACTCCAATTAATTAGGTACAAAATGATTTTAATTATTTTTACAATGTATAAAAAATCATTTTCTACCTATTACAACATTCATGGAATATATAGGGAAATAACTGAAATAAAAATAGATTACATGGCAATTACCTAAAATACATTCTAACCAAATAAAAATAAAAATAAAAATTACATTTAAAATGTCCTAAAATACAATCTAAATAAATAAAATGGGTAGCAATAAAGAAAATAAGTAGAATAAAATAAATAGAAAAATAAAAACAACAGCAAGAAAGAAATAAAAATAAAGGGATGGTAAAAGGCTACTTCACCGGTGTTTAATGAAATGATAGAAAGAAAAGACAATCAGGTCCTAATAAATCAAACAACTCGTATCACAATAAAATTAAGATGTTAGTATGTGAAATTTAACAGATAGATGAACAAAAATAAAATAAAAGTAAATGGTCGAGTAAATTTAATAAAAATAATACATAAATAAGTTATCACATTTAACTGGTAAATGGATAAAAGAAAAGAAATAAAAACTAAAAGAAATGGGAAAAAAGGTTGATAGACCCACCGTATATATTTGCCTTTAGAAAAGATCTCAAAAAAGATTGGAAAACTGTGCAAAAAATCTTCAAACATTACAAAAATGGTGTTTGAAAAGTGTTTCTTAAGTTTTTAGTGCATGTATTTTGAGAAAGAAAAAGGCCCCTTTTAGAAATTATACTTTTAGAATTTATACATAAATTTTGAAGCAGAAAACGACTATTTTAGAGGTGAAAATGGCCGTTTTTGGCCAGAATGGCCATTTTGCGAAAGCAATTGTAGTTTTCCCTATTTGTAATCATCATTTCAGTGGAAATGGCCATTTCAAAAGATAAAACGGCTGTTTTACATCAAAACGGCCATTTTCCATGTGGAAATGACCGTTTTTCATCAAAGCGGCCACTTTCCTTGTGAAAACAACCATTCTCTAATTATTTTTTAGTTAGGCAAGGACTTAAAGGAAAATTTTTAAAGAAAACTTTGTGATCTTAGAACTGGATGTTAATATCCCTATGTATTAGGATTTTTGTCTTTTCATCATCATTAGGTAATCAAACATGGGAGCCCCAAAAACCCAGTGTCTATAGAGACCATCATAAAGCACATGACTATAGTATATTTGACTTTAAACTTGTTTCTCAAGGAATTTAAGAAGAAATACATCATAGAGCATTATCTTGACTAAAAGAGGCAAGAATTCGTAGATATGAGATAGAGACAAAGACCTATATCTAAGTATGAGAAAGAGTTTATGAGACTTAGTTGATATTCTAAGGCAGTGGTGGCAACTAAGGAAGATAGGTATAAGAGGTTTGAGATAGGACTAAATCTAGATATGATGTAACGATCCTACCTATAAAGATAAGGGATTTTTCAGCTTTGATTACTATATGCCATTCTATGGAGATGGTTTAGAAGTTGAGAGAGAAGAGAGATAGTTATCAAAAGAAAAGGACCTTTGGTCATAGATAAGGTAGTTTTACACTGGCAGTAGATAAGAGACCTAAGAGTGATAAGACTATACCTCAGCAGAGTTAGAGGCAAGATCAAACTAAGAAGTCAGGTCAAGGGTCGAGATTATAGTCTAGACAGCAGACAAAAATGCTAGGGCCTCCTAGATCTACAATTAGATTTCCATCAATGTCATAGTGTGAGCATTGTGGTAAGAGACATCAAGGTAAATGCTAGACTACGATGCTAGGTGTATGTTAAGGTTGTAGCTTAAAAGGTCACTTGGTTTGGGATTTTCCTATAAAGCCTATAGGTTCATCTCAGAAGAGAGACTAGAGCAATACAAGATATGGAGCTGGAGGTAGTTAGAGAGACAAGGTACACGGTGAAGCACTAGATCAATAGTATGTGATCGGGGCCAAAGATGATGTGGTATGTAATAGCAAGCACATTTCAACTCTTTGATTTCCCTGCTTTAGCTTTAATTGATCTAGGTTCCACACACTCTTACATTTGTAATGTACGGGCATAAGATAGGGACTAGGGTTATAGATGCTTGATATTAATATTAGAGTAAATAATCCGATAGGGCAATATGTGCTAATCAATAAAGTTTTTAAGGATTGCCCTTTATTGGTACAAGGTTTTGAGTTTGTAGTGAAACACATTGAGTTACCTTTCAATGAGTTTGACCTGATTTTGGGCCTAGATTGGTTGTCCAAGCATTATACAAATATGGACTACCAAAAAAAAGCAGATTACATGGATATCAACAATGATGGAAAGGAGACTAATAAGGAAAGGTTGTCAGCTTATTTGGCTCATGTGATTGATACTATTAAGGTAATACTAGAAATAAGCTAGATAACTATACTATAAGAGTTTGAGGATGTGTTCCCAGTCAAGCTACCTAGTTTACTAGTGGAATAAGAGTTGGAGTTTGAGATTGAGGTGTTACCTAGTACAACACCAATATCTATGGTTCCTTATATAATAACTCCTCCAAGGCTAAGAGAGTTGAAAGTGCAGTTGTAAGAGTTGCTAGATAAAGGCTTCATCTGACCGAGTGTTTCACCATAGAGAGCATCGATCTTATTTGTCAAGAAAAATGATGGATCCCTGAGATTATGTGTTGATTATTAGCAGCTCAATAAGGTGACTATCAAGATTAAATATATGTTGCCTTGGATAGATGACTTGTTTGATCAGTTAAAAGGAGCAAGTGTCTTATCCAAGATTGATCTCATATCTAGCTTTTATCAATTGAGAGTTAAGGAAGCAAATGTGCAGAAGACATCATTCAAAATAAGATATGGTTATTATGAGTTTTTGGTAATGCCATTTGGGCTTACTAATGCTCTAACAGCATTTATAGATATAATGAATCGAATCTTTAAACCATTCTTAGAATAGATAGTGTTCATTGATGACAACCTTATTTATTCTAAGAACTGGGATGAATATGAGCAACATTTAAGGATTGTGCTACATAAGTTGAGAGATGAAAAACTTTATGCCAAGCTCAGTATGTGTGAGTTTTGGCTAGATGAGGTGTCTTTTCTAGGACACATCATTATAGTAGATGGCATAAAAGTAGATCTTAGTAAAGTTGAGGTTGTAATAGAGTGGAAATCACCTAGGAACACTATAGAGACCAAAAGCTAGGTACTATAAGAGGTTTATTTGTTAAGGGGTTTTCTTTGATTGCTACCCCTATGACACATCTTTTGATGAAGGATATTAAATTTGATTAGGATGACAAGTGTCAAGAAAGCTTTGAAAAGCTTAAGAGGATATTGATAGAAGCTCTAATTTTAGTACAACTAGAATCAAGGAAAGATTTTGTTATCTAGAATGATGCTTCCCTGAATGGGTTGGGATTTGTGCTTATGCAAGAATGTAATGTTGTTGCCTATGCATCTAGATAGTTGAAACCACATAAGAAGAATTATTCGACACATGATCTTGAGCTTGCAATAGTGGTATTTGCCCTGATGATTTTAAGGCATTATCTCTATAAAGAGAAATGTTGTGCTTACACTGATAATAAAAAGTGTGAAGTATCTTCCCACACAAAAAGAGTTAAACCTTAGACAAAGGATATGGATAGAGTTAATAAAGGACTATGATTACCTTATTGACTATCATTTAGGGAAAGCCAACATGGTAGCAGATGCTCTCAGCAAAAAATCATATAAGTTTTAAAAGCAATAAATGTTGGATTGTAGATGTTGAATGATGAAAGCTTACTAATAGAATTACAACTAAAGCCTAATTTGTTACAATAGGTAAAAAAGGCTTAGAAAGATAATCACAGGCTTGCTGATATTATGAGTATGATTCAAGAGGGGAAGCCCTCTAAGTTTAAGATCAAGGAGGATGGCTGTTTGTTTTATCTGATTGGCTTTGTGTACTAGATGTGGGAGATTTGAAATAGCATATTCTGTAAGAAGCACATAATGCCCTATATGCGATACATCCTGCTAGTACCAAGATGTATCATGATCTAAAAATAGCTTATTGGTGGACTAGTATCAAGAGAGATATAGTTGAGTATATGGTAAAATGCCTTACTTGTCAGCAAGTTAAGGCTGAGCACTAGGTTCCATCTAGATTGCTTCACCTTATAGCAATACTAAAGTGGAAATAAGATCGAGTCACTATGGATTTTATAGTTAGACTACCAATGCCAAGCAGTAAAAGTGATTCAATTTAGGTAGTGGTTAATAGATTGACAAAGTCAGAACATTTTACACCAATCAAAATGGATCCTTAGAGAAGCTTGTGGAGATGTATATTGATAAGATTGTTCAACTGCATAGTGTGTCCTCATTATTTTTTCTTATCAAAACCCTAGATTTACATCAACATTTTAGAGGAAAATCCATAATGCCTTTAGTACTCGACTTAGTTTCAACATGGCATTTCATCCACAGTTAGATGGTCAATCAGAGAGAGTCATTTAGGTGCTCAAAAACATGTTAAAAAGCTATGCTATTGGGTTTAAGAAAAGTTAGGATCGCTATCATTCCTTAGCTGAGTTTGCTTATAATAACAGTCATAAAGTGAGCATGGCTATGTCTCTTTATAAAGCCTTATATGGAAGAATATGTAGGACTCCTTTGAGTTGGAGTGAGTTGAGTGAGAATAGGCTTATAGGGCCAAATTTGATTAGAGATGCAGAAGAGAAAGTGAGAATCATCAAAGATAGGTTGAAAGTAGTGTCAAATTGACAGAAGTCATATACAGATCTTAAAAGGAGGGATACAATATGATGCGGGAGACAAGGTGTTTCTCAAGTTATCTTTAAGGAAAAAGGTGTTGAGATTTGGCAAGAAGGGAAAGCTGAGTCTATGGTTCATTTGCCCATATGAAATTACAAAGCAAATAAGACCAATGGCTTACAGACTAGCTTTAACTCCTGAGCTTGAGTAGATACATGATACGTTCCACATATCTATGCTTATGATATACAAATTAGATCCAACACATATGCCATCATCAGAGAAAGTGGAGATATAACCTGATCTATCATATGAAGAAGAGCCAGCGAAGATTTTGGCTAGAGAAGTGAAAGAGCAGTAGAGTAAGTCGGTGCCTCTTATAAAAGTCTTATAGAGACATCATGGCATTAAGGAAGCTACATTGGATAGAGAGGATCAAATGGCAGAACAATTTCCATAACTATTCATATCAGGTAATTTCAAGGATGAAATTTCTTTTAAGAGGGGAAAAAATGTAATGCCTCAAAAACTACTAATTTATGAATAGTCTTTCATAGGAGCATTTAGTACTCTAAAGATTCAAGTGATACTAACACTACCAAATAGAAGTATTAACTAAAAAAAAATTAAGTATTAACTAGAAAAAAAATTAAGGGTGAAGTTTTAAGCAAAAATGAAGACATTAAGAGGACAAAAAGGGAGGTTAAAGTTTTTACACTAATGCCTCGTGAATACTGCCATTTATGAGCTGAACCATAAAATAGTTTTATTTTTGCTCAAATTAACTTAAAATGGTACAATTAGATACTAAAAAATTCTAACTAGTCTAATGGAATATGAATCAGAATATTTCGAGATCAGGAAGTATTTTTTTAGGAATTGCATAATATTAAAAATTGTGATTATTCTTGATTTTCTTGGAATTTTGATTTGAAATTTTAGAGGCTGGTAAAATATGGTATTTATGATTTTGTGGTAAAATCTAAAAATTTTTGGGCTTATGGATTAATTTCTATGAATTTTCAACGGAAAGAGGGAATAAAAAAAGATTTTTTAAATAAGTATAAAAGGCAATTTTTGTCTTCTTCACTTCATGATCTTCCCTACTTCTTCCTTATGGTTGAGACTCCTTTGTTGTCCCTCTCCTACTTTTTTTTCATTTTCTTCTAATTTTAGCTCGTTTTCTCCCATTTTTTTGTTGTAAATCATGCCTACATAGTCTCGTGACATTGAAACCATGGAGATTTCATATTTTAGGAAGTGTGTAAATAGTGACCTAAGGTGATTCGATGAGTTTTTATTTTTCATAGTGTGCCTCGAGGACTAGTAGCAATAGTATAAAAGTCAATTTTCAGTTGTTGAGTTACAACTGATTTTATGCGGATTATTAAACATTATATCTATTATGTGTTTAGATAAAAAAAAGGAGAAAGGAAAGGAGAAATAGTAAGTGGTGATTTTCATTGTATTCGGAAACCATTGTAAGTGTATTCACATTAATTTATGCATTACGTAAATATTTTGTTGTAAAAAGTGTGTGTGTGTGTGTATGTAATATGTTATGATTATTGATTTGTGAAAATACTTATGTGATAATATGTAAGGTTGTAAATGATGCATATTTTCTTTACATTGTGATTGAGTTTGGTAACTTATTGTATTAGGACATGAAGTGTCCATCGTCATATAATAACAAGTAACAATGCATATGCTTAAAATGACAGTAAAGCATAAACAATTGCATAATAAAAATGAGTTCGATACGAAATTAGTGGGCATCATATATGACTCATTTGCTAAGTGCTAATATGGCACGTAATTTGAGTTGATTGAAGGGTCAATTATGTGCATTGGTGTAACATGACCATAAGTGAGTATCGTAGCTAAAATGTGGCAATATAAATGGTTAAATACAGAAGAACATGGTAACATAAGATACTGCCCATATGATTAGACAACATAGATTGGATAGGTTGACTGATCGACTAGGGATAGATAGCAGCTGCTAGGGTACATCAATGCGTATATCAGGTAGGTGTAGCCATCATAGGGTTTATAAAGGCCACTACAAAACCATTTGGCCTATAGGTAATTACATTTGACCTTTAGGTAAATAGGTGGATATAGCCTTTATATGGTCTAACATGTGGGCCCCTATATAATTATTTGGCTTGTGAGCACTTACATTTGGCTTTCAAGCACTTAGGTAGGTATAGCTATCATAGGGTCCAAAATATGGGTCACTGTACAATATGTATATGATTGTTCTAATCAAGATCCTGATATCTAATATTGATTTGTTATCTTTTAGGTATCCAAACAAAATGAGATAATATTAATTTAAACATAATGATATAATAATGATTTTAATATGTAAATATAGTTAGAGGTATAGTGATATGCTTATTACACCAGCTTAATTGTGAAAATGAATGGAATGAAGTGCACATTATGATTTGTATATTTGATGTACCTTATGTGTACAATACATATGGAAAATGAATATTAGCACATAAAACATGCACTAATACAACAACTACACTTATAGGTTTTATATTTATGGATATATATATATTTGATATGCTTATATGTGAACATATTCATGCATGTAAGTATAAGTTAATTCGATTACACCACCAAGCAATTGCTTAGCATGTCAACTTTATGTGATGTATAGATTAAAGAGAGTAAGATTATACATAACCTCAAAATAGAAGTAATTTTGTGAGAAAACAATTTTTTTGTACAAAGTTGTTTTTATATTGTTACATGATATATGTATATAAAAGCACTCTTATATAGCAAGGGGTGGGCCTAGCTTGCATTGTACATATGCTTGTAAATACATCTACATAAATAGTTTTAACTAGTTTTTAATTATAGATTTTATGTATACAAGGTTTTACAAAACTGTGATAATATTGTGTTATTTATGGCTGATGAGTTTGATTTGGAGGGGTCAAATAAACCCAAATGATGTTATTTTAAGCTGATTTGTTATAGAAGTGCTTTATTTAATAGGTTTTTATTTGGGGTTTGTTCATAGACAATTGTTATGCTACCAAAATTTTTAGCATAAGATCCAAATGGTGAACCTACAAAAAGATTTTTGATTTTTCGTATTTTTTACAACTATTACATGTAATACATGTTTTTAAACATAAGGTTGGTTTTATTAAAGCATGATCATGAGATTAGATTCCAGTTGTTTGTGCATCCCTTATTTGGGTCTAGAGATCAGATCGAGTAAGGGATGTCACACTAATATTATTAGAAAAATGATAGAACTAAGAAATCCTTACCCGAATGAAAAATGGACATTATTCATTAAGATCTCAGAATGCCAAAATCACCTAAAATAACTTGATTTTCTTACTTCAATCTTGTTTTGAAGGTCATGGTGGTGGAGTTTGGCATTTTAATGTGTTGGATTAAAGCTTGGTTTAAAGAATAAAGAAGAAAAATAGAGGAAAGTACGGGAATGGGTGTGTTGAACAAAGAAAGGAGAGCAAAGAGATGGGGTGGCTAGTTTTTATTAATATTTTGACCAAGATTTTGACCTCTATATGGGGTCTTTATGAGTGGTTCGATAAAAAATCCAATGGCCCAAAAAATTCCATCTTAAAACCTTTCTTGAAAATCCGTTTTTATTTAATTAATAATCATAATGGATAACTTTTTGCCCCAATATTTCTTTGAAATATAATAATTAACCATAATAAAAACCCTCATTCAAAAAGCTTTAAAACTTGGTAAAAAAGTAATTTTTTTTTATATTTGCTCGATTTACTAAAAATACTTTTCGACATTTAAAATTTTCAATTTCAATGCCAATGGACTATTTGAAATATTTAAGTATCAAGTTGTATTTATCCAGAAATTTTCTAATAAAAAATTAAATTATTTTACGGTTCAGCTTTGCCTATGGCACTGTTCATAGGACATTGCCATAAAATTGTTTCTTTTGTATTTAACCATGTTAACGACTTTAGACTGACTCTAAATTTTGCGCAAAATTATTTTATGACTAATACTTCCATTTAGTAAGATAAGTATGACATGGGTTTTGGGAAACACTATTCTTTCTAAGAAGTACTATTTATAAGTTGGGATTTTTAGGGCCTTACACATTGACCCATAGGCTAGTAACACCGAAGTGCCTAAATCATGAACCTGTAGGTTCGTAACATCAATGTGCCTTATGCAACTACTAAAATAACTATTTGACTGGTCAACCTATAGAAGTTAGGTTGTCTATATATATGAGCCATCAACATATTTGACTTTTGTTTCACCTTTATAAAATAGCTTAAATAAATTTTATTACATTACTTGGTCAACAAATGACCTTTGGGGAAGCCAAATCATTAAATTGTTGTGAAAGTAATTTATTTACAAATTCATGCATTTAAAAGCATCAAGATCACATATCATAATAGTTTATCAATCATAACTCATTACATATGGCATAATCTCTTACATGCCTCAATATCACATTAATATTTCATAAAGTAATTTACCATGTCTTTTCACTTTGAGAATGCCATAAGCATTTCTCATCTCAAATTTGGCCTTTTGGCCATAGTGGCTTTTACTTCCATCATATCATAATTTATATCTTTGCTATTCCAATACATTTATCATATAGCAATTCATTCTTGTCATCGTTCATCAATAATAATATTTTCATGGTTAAACATATTGTTATGGCCATAACATACATACATACACATTTTCTTTATATAGTACGTATAATACCACCATACCTAATTCATATTACATGTATGATTCATTACACGTATATTCAAGGTTGAATGTTATGTCATAGCCTCATCACCCAATTGTTATGAAATCATTATAACCCCTCTCCCTCCCCCATCATAGACACACACATAAAGCATACATTGCAGTGTTCATACACATAATATGCAATTTATCATTCTTAGTTGCATATCTAGCATAATCTCACGCATAAGCCGTTCATACATCTTGCTCATTATACTATACCATATAACATTCTTTATAATAAAACCATAATTTTCAACATATAACCATATCAATTTCATTATACATAGTCGTGCACTTCAACCCTAATCATGCAACATCACTATCACATCACAAATCACTATAACCCATAATGGCATGCATACTTTTGTTTTCAACATTGACATAAAGCATTAATAATTTTATTCCCATCCGATTTGCTCATATAGCCCATTATAACATTATCGCAATATAATAATTTAACATCAATTTAAGATATTAAACTTACAATACATACTTTTTATACCTTTAAGGTGCCATTAAGAGCATATATAACTCCTCCCATGAAACAACTATCAAATTAACCCATTAAACACTTTTTAGTCATTAATTATCACAATTACCATCTAATTACTAATTATTATTATTATCATAATCACTAACTTAGGACATATATATGTTTCAGCCAATACCAAAAGTCCACCTAAAGTTCACATTTTCACTATGCTCAAATGTTCATAAATACTTTCGTAATAACATAACACAAACTAAAACCAATTTACATTATTTTGACATACAAATTACATTTCCATCCTTCCATTATCATTTATTTATCTTATACATATCATGTCATGATCTTAGCTTAATCTCATTTATCATTAAACATTATCATTACATATTGTTCAAACATTAACACAAACATACACCTGTACTATTGCATTTATATGCACTCTAATCACATTGCTCATGTAACCTAATTTTATGCTTGTTAATCTCCTGTCCTACATATTTAAAATTCAACATAATATCAAGTCATCATATTAATTCATAAGGCCTTATAACCATTAGAACCAGTCAGTCACATTAACAAATAATACCACATTTTCCTTTTCATACTTTACTCATTAAATATCAACACTAGCATGCATACTTCATCACTCACATAAGCTATAAACTCATTTACTTGCCAAACTTAACCACATAGACTTTTTTGAAACTTTCCACTAAATATCATCACACACATATAAAACCAATTTTTTTATTAATTCCATAATCAACATACTCACACTCAGCATTCATTTCACTAAACATGATTATAATTCACCTTCACACATATATATGTAACCTTATAGTCATAACCAAACCATTCGGCCATAACATAATAAACACACCACTTTATCCATTCTTTGATATACATACTCAATTCACAAACATTACAACTCAATTCTTCATTTATTACCGAATTATATTAATTACATACACTAATACCAAATTTAACCATACGCATACACACTTTAAATCAAAGTTTCATTGTCACAAATATGTGTGTGTGTATTAAACATGCACATCATAACCCATCACACATACATTTTTCACCTTATAGCCATAATCACATAGATATACTTATAATACCCTATTTGGCCATAATAATCTATACATGCTTTGTCATTCATTTCAACTCCTACATACTCTATTCCCATTCAATACAATCACAAATCACCATCTCATACCATATTTCGTCAATTACATACACACAACACTAATCCCATCACACACATACACACTTTAAATTGAAATTTCATTCACATATATATATATATATTAGACTAATTACACTTACAATTTTGGTGTCTAATTACACCAACTAAACCACCTCAAGCTTCCTCTTTGCATAATTCCATCAATATTCCACTTTGATTACAACAAACAATATAAATACAATTAAAAATAAAAATATGAATTCTCAATGCTTTGAATACTTAAATTGATAGAAGAAAACTTTAATTGGCAGTAAATGGCATCTCAAAA
>CANXYI011346285.1:0-10038 GCA_948208565.1 Hura crepitans | reverse complement strand
ATTATGCCTATTGTTTGGCCTTAGAAGTGGCCTAGATATGTTTGGCTTTAGGCCTATGAATGTACTTAATAAGATGTTGAAAATTGTGATGTAATTGGACTTAAAATAGTCCCAAAATTGTGTTTTGAAAAGTGGTCGAAATGACTTGTAACTGTCCAGTTGACTATTACCTGAACCAAAAATGTCACTAGATAGAAAGTGTTAGTTTCCTAAGAACTAATGCTATGATAAATTATAACATATTAAACCTTGTATATGAGCAATAATAAAACTTAATTTTGATTTGATATTTTTACCCGGTAGAGCCAAAATGTGGCTATACCAGACTGGATGAAAAATAAATAGTGTGATAAAATTTATAACTATCTATTATTGTAACTTAAATATTATAAGAACACTTTTGGTCAATAAATAGACTTAAAATGTGCTACTATGCCCATTAGTTAGACACCCACTGGATGTCCATAATGTCACCTAGATGTTGAGATCCTATTTATGGCTGAGGAGGCCTACAGGCTGATCTCCATTATGTCACATTTCTGATTATGTTTATTGCGGCTAGGGAGGCCTACGGGCTAATCTACATTACGTCACATAGATATTATTTATTTATGTCTAGAGAGGCTATAGGCTGATCTCTATTATGGCACACATGCCGGTGTAATAGCATAGGTCTAGAATGGGGACCACTACACTAGTTTATTTTCCCTCTAGATCCAATGTTTTTAAGTGTCATCTTCTTTGTTAGGCTAGAGAATTAAATCAAGTGAATAATAAGAATGGTTATAGAGATAAAAATTAGGCCTACTTTACGAGTATTGATGAAATACAAACTTAAGGGCATTTTGGTCATTTACCACATATTTTGTTAAATAAATGGATTAATGTAAAGTATGCATGCTATGAATATTAATAACTACTTTAAATAATTTATACGAGTCAAAAAGGTTATTTCATGACATATAAATTCCTTAGGGGTATTTCAGTAATTTAGCACCATGTTATATAAATTGAATCAGATAATAAGGTAAACTCAATTGTTAGACTACACATGTATGATAAGATGTAATGCCATGATTTAAATACTTTAAGTTTGCCACTGAGTATCTCATATATTTAGCATACCTGTTTTGGTGCCTAGGTACACAAGAGCAAAATCTTGCCTCGTGAAGTGGGTCGATAAGAGTTTAGAGGATACTTGTAAATGAATATAAAGTAAATGTTGTACAATTTTGATATCCATGTACCTAAGTGGAAATTGGGTAGAAACATGTATTTAAGCTTTGTATATGTGATACATATAAGTAAGCATAAACTGTTGATGTAAATAAAATAGCCCTATATATTTCCTTGTGAATGTATGTTCAGAAATGATGCCTGTTGATGATGTGAGCCTGAGTCTCTATATATGTATGTTTTTATTTGTGGCCTAAGGCTTGTGTTTGCTGTGTGATAATTGTTGATGATAGGATGAGAATGGGGGACCAGATGGGTTTAGGAGTTGTGAAATGTTTACGGAAGTGTGTAACAGGTTTTAAAATTTTTAGATAGGAACCCGAACAGCTGTTATACTGCTAAAATTTCTAAAATTTTTCAAAATGACACCCTTAATTACCTGGAATTGGCATCCTTTGTATGATTACACTTAGAATGAGATATAAAAACAATGAATAATGAATTTGGAAACAAAGTAAGTTAAACTGATGTAAAGTAATGAATGTTAAATGAATGGTACTAGTGGCCAATAGTAGGACGGGTGACCTAGGAGTATGTGCATCACCTATAGGGTTTCCTAGGGAATCCAGAAGGGGGTGTCACATAATGGAACCTTAATAATTGTAATCTTGTAGGACTCAAAATCAAACTACAAAGTATTTAAGTAAACAATCTAATCTTTTATCAATTTCAAATGCTAACAAGTACTATGCACACACAAATTATGTTAACCCTTTCAAGTTATGAATCTATGTGATTATAGTAGGCAATTCATGTTGATCATATCGAGGCTTTTGGATTACAAATGTATGTTATAAATGCATATATAAACCTAGCTGCAGGCTTATAATATAAAGGTAGTAAGCATTCTAGCATTCTTTTTATTTTCTTTTAGGATTGGAAAGATATTTTTAAAATCTAATAAAAGTTTAGCTTTCAGTATGTACTTAATTAAGTACCACTATTATACTTCAGTATGTATGAGGTTATGGATGGCATATAGGAACAAGTAGCTTAAGGTCCAAAATGCATAATATTGGGATTTTAATATTAGGTGTTAAATTGATGGTACATGGCACAAGTACCTTGTAGTGTATGTGATCAAGAAGGTCTTTTAAGTATCAACCAAGGGAACATCTTGAAATTTTTTAAATGGTCATATTTTGAGTGTAACGATGAGAATGTGCTATGAAAGGTAAGTTACTTATGTTTGAAATTTGTAAGCTTATAAGTACGCATTTGAAATGATATGAAACCATACGAGCATATCAATTAATAAGAGTAAGTATATACTCTATTAGGCTATAGATTTTTAATTATTAACCTAATTTTTGCTTGTTATGAACTCAGGTACAATCAAAGTAAAATGCCATTATAGTCATGTAGGGTACCATATATTATGATTATGCAAATGGGATCTAAATCTTGACTTATACCATATGTAACTATATTAGACTGCAAATGTCATAACATTCATACATTTGACCAGAGTTAACAATTTGGCAAGGGTAAAGCAAAATAACACAAATCCAATTATGCATTGTCATATTACATATAGAGAATTTAGAAGGATTAGATGATAACATCACAAAAATTCAACAAATGTACCAACAAGGAGAAAGTAAGGAAATGTAAATGATTAGAACAATTAAATAGAGCCTAAGGTAATAGTCTACTAAAACTAAGGGTAGGATAGACTTGGCATGCTGGGATAGGGATTACAATACTGTAAGGCATTATATATGCCTCTTTTAGTTATTATCTTAGAATTATATATGCCACTATCAGTTATTAACTTGGCATTATATATGCCTTTATTAGTTAGTAGACATAGTGATGACCTTAGTCACACCTTCAGATATGCCATCTGTCCTTCCTTAGTAGAAGTTTAGTTTATGTGTTACCTATGGCTTTCTCTCTTTAAATGATCACAAATAAGTTTAAAAAGTAACTTGTTGACTTGTATGATTGCTTATCGTGATGGTTAGATATGTATGATTACATGCTGTCATAAGTACATGAAACCTATGAATTTATGTAACCACACAAGGAACTTGTTTAATCTAACAATTCCAAATACCATAGTAAGTACTCTTACATATTTAAGAATTTAATTTTAGCATTGTAAAACACTCAGCTAGACCATGACATAGTTTATATAGCTTAACTACGCTATGGAAGTTAACATAATGGCCTAGTTATTATAATTATAGAGCTTGCGAACCATAGTATGGCATAGACATTTATATAATATTGAGACATAAATATCTATACAATATTCTTCCAAAGAAAGGTAACAGTTAACCAATAACAATGTCTAAGTGTTTTTCACTGTCACCTTATTTAGCTGTCTGTAATCAATACACAGCCAAAGGGAGACATCTTTCTTCTTTACAAACAATAAAAATGCTCTCTAAGGTGAAACTCTGGGTTTAATGAAACCCTTACCCAACAGTTCCTGTAGTTGCACCTTTAGTTCTTTCAGCTCAGTAAGTGCCATTCGATAAGGGGTAATAGAAATAGGAGTTGTATTAGCATACACCTCAATTTCAAAATCAATTTCTCATTGTGGGGGTAAACCTGGCAACTCATCAAGAAACTCAAACACTATAGGAATTTAATCAAGTTTAGGGTGGAAGCATCAATGTTATTGACATGAGCTAAGTAGGCTTCACACCCTTTTTGGATGAGTTTCCTTACTGTAATAGTTGAGATGAGATTATTCACAATGTTTCTCTCACCCACAACTATCATTATCTGTCCCTCTACAGCCTGAAAGGTTAGCTTCTTATCTTTACAGTCAAGTATAGATCAATGATCTGACAACTAGTCCATTCCCATAATCATATCAAACTTGTGAAAATGTAGTTCAATCAAGTCTATAGGAAACAAAACAATATTGAATCACTAAACAACATTGTTTATATACTTTATTCACATGCACACTCTGCCTTATAAGATTATTGACTTGTATATCTATGTTTACATGCTCAGATTTCAGTCCTTTATCATGTGACAATGTGGTGCATACATATGAATGTGTGGACCCCAGGTCTACTAAAGCTAAAACTGGAACATTAAATAAGTAAAAAGTACTAATTATGACTCTAGTGCTACTGCCTCCTCTCTAGCTTTGATAGCATATTATCTAGTTGGGGTATAAGCCTCTATTCTGGTCTTTTGACTGGGACTAGGTTGATCCCCTTTACTCTGCCTCTAACCCTTATTCTAAGGTGCCACTATGGATGCCTGAGTGTGACACCCTTAGGCTATCTCTAAGGACATTCTCTTTGGTAATAGTCTCTGGCACCGCAAGTAAAGCATTCCCCTCTTCTACCAGATCGACACTATCCCCAATGCTTTTTGTTACATGTGTTACAAGTTAGGGCTCCATTCCTATTACCTGAAGGACCAAGAGTACTAATAGCTCTAGGAGGCAATTGGGGTTTGACTGTAGAAGCTTGCCTAGATCTCTGAGACTGTGCTTGTCTTAGTGCTTGATGCATAGACTGGGACTGAAATGGTGCCTCTCTCCTTCTCCTATTATCACCTGGTGCTGCACTGGATTGCCCTATAGTAAACTATCTCTTTCCCTAGAAGAAATCCCTCTTCTCTTGTACCATTTCCTCTATGTCATAAGTAGATGCCACTAATACAACAAAGTCTATTACCTTAGGGTTTGCTATCTGCATTCTCAATTCCACATTCAACCCCTTCAAAAATCTTTTACACTTCTCCTCCTTATTAGGTATGAACTGCTCTGCATATCTGATCAGCCGAGTAAAATCCTTCTTATACTCAGCCACTGTCCTTTTACCTTATTTCAAGTCTAAAAATTCTTATCTCCTCTTGTCCTTATAGGACTTAAGGATATACCTCTTTTTGAATTCTATCAGGAAAAACTCCAATGCGAGCTTTACCATTGGCTTCCTCCTTCTGATAGTATCCCACTAGTGGTATGCTTTTTCCTATAGAAAGGAAGTTGTACACTTCAAACTATCTTCTTTTGAACATTTTAACTATTCCAAAATCCTAAAAGTCCTTTCCAACCAGTACTTTGCTCATATTGTATCATCCTCCTTTGTGCCTAAAAAATCCATAACTCCCATTTTTTTAATTCTCTCTAATGGCATCTTCTGTATAGAAGTTGGGGAAGGTGGAGGTACTAGAGCTAGTGGAGGAGGTAGAGGTGGAGCAGTAGACACAAAGGTATGTCTCAATAGATTTACTATTTATTGTAACAAAACTAGAGATACCTCTACCTGTGGCTATGCTTGAGGTTATAGCCTAGGTGCAACATCACTAGGCTCAGGAGTAGTTGCATTTTCTACTCCCTATATTATAGTCAAAGCGTAACTGGCCACTTCCTCTACTCATTCCTCTAATGGTCTATTAGCCATCTCGTATTACTACAAAAATCACAAACTTATCAGCTTTTGTGCAGTGTAGCATAGCACATAACCAACCCTAGACTTTGGCACTCATGTAACTTACCTAAGAACTTTAAACTTATGCTCTAATACTACCAAATGTGACACCCCCTACCGGGTCTCAGAAGAAACCCAACAAGCGAGGCACTTCATAGTAGGTCACCTATCCTAGGATTGCTCTAGGAGAAAACTCCTTAACACTTACAGACTGTTCTTAAATTCTATCAGATATTTCTTAGATGTTCAATCTAATCCTTAAACATGTTTATACATGGTCCGACAGACTCAGACAAGGCATATATAGACACTTTACATGTCACAAAAAATTAGGTAGCTGTTGATATACTAAATTTTTTTCCACCTGTCAAAACACTTCTATAGGCCACAAATTCACAAATCCTCTTTCTGGTCCCCCAATCATTCATCAACCAATGTCAAACACATAAATCATATATCAACTTTCAACCACACAGGCCTCAGGCCCATAGTTATCAAGTTCACACACAATCCAAACAAACACCATAACAGCTTATAAATATCACTTTTAGGTTATAGGTACAGACACAACAGCCTCTAAGCATGCTAATCTAAAACCTACATGGTATTACATAAGTGCCACTACTTAAAAGAAAGAAAACAACTTTTTGTACCCTTTAACTTTTATATAGCTATATTGCATGATCACTAAGGTTGGCTTGCTTATCCTTGTTACATGTGCACTACAACATAGGTACGCTAAGTATAAAACTCAATAAGCAAAACTAAACCATTTAAAACATATATTAATACACACATGCAATTAAAATTAACAGTCTAGGTGTCTTGTGTGAACCGCATGCCACAAGCTTGATGTTATGCAGAATGTATGTTTTATTTCTTCAAAATTACCAAAATGCCACTATAACCATTTAATTAAATTTCCTTCGATAACTCATTAAATTATTCCATTATTTTAAGTGCATTATTTAAATTATTAAATAGGCCTAACTAGGTAGATTACACTAACAGACACTAGAACAAGAGGGAACTGAAAGATATGCAGTGGCCACATTTTAGACCCTGACCTCTACACTAGCCCATCATAGCCTATAGGGATTAGTTCATAAGAACCTCCCAAGAGGCAAAATGCTGAGAAACTGTGCATAGGGATTAGTTCGTAAACCTCCTAAGACACTGATCATATTAAATATTCCATCCTAGTCTACCTAGAAGACTAGTGTAGTGGCCTCTCTAGGGACCTTTGTTGCTGCACTGGCATAGTCTGATATCAAATCAATGAAAAGATGTGTCTACCCTACAGACTAGTGTAGTGGCTCAATAATGAACCTCGGTCACTGCACCGGCCTAGTTTGATATTCAAACAATTTAGTAGCTGCTAATCCTTAAGTTGACTAGTCAACCCATCTAGTGGGTGTCTAACTAATGGGTCATCTAATAGTATTTTTAAGTTTATTTCTTTACTGATCAACTTTTTATAATATTATAAAGTGAAAAATAGACAAATAAATTTTTACCAAATAGTCAATTTTTAACTTGGACAGTTACAGGTCAATTTTAACCCTGTTGAGTAAAATCGAATAAAATTTTCTGTTGCTTTTTGACTTAATTCTGAAGCCATAATTACACGTATATTAATTCTAGTCTAGGAAATTATTTTAACTCAAATATTTTTTATGTTAAATATTTATTTTAATTATAGTCCCAAAATCCCATTTTATGGGATAATTATAGGTCATTTTATGTACTTACGATGGCTATTTTAAGGTCATTTTCTTGTGACAATTACACCAATAGTCACATAAGTCCATAGGCCTAAAGCCAACCTCAAGGGCTTACATACCAAAACACAAAATCATTACATTATAGGTCACTTTTGGGTACAAGTTCATGCCTAATTTTAAGCCCTTTTTTAAAGCCATTTTACATGCCATTTTAAGTCCATTTTAACTTCATTTTTCAATCCTTTTTTCCATACTTTAAACATGTCTCATATGTTGTTCATTTCATGTTACACTAACCATGTATATCAACTTAAATAATGACATGTACTAAATGCCATGCTAATACACATATAAATGCCATTAAACCATACCTCCTTTTTATGCCTCATTACCTTGCAAGCTCTCAGCCACAACTTCCCTTTTGCTTTAATCATGATTTTTATTTCATTCAAACATGCTTATGCACACTTAGACATTACACAAACATGGCTAAACACATATCCATGCTTTTGCCATATAAATTAGGCCAATATAGCCTATAACATGCCTTGGCTATGCTACCAACACACATAAACAAGTCTTAATTCGCCAAGTTCTTCACCCACACCATATAAATTAGGCCAATATAACCTATAACATGCCTTGGCTATGCTACCAACACACATATACAAGTCTTAATTCACTAAGTTCTTCACCCACACTTCACATGCCATCAATGGCAAGCCAAAAGCCTTTCATAAGTCATATACACATACCATTCCCAAACTATACCCATCAAGGAACCTCTCGGCCTACAAGGGGATATAAATTCAAACACTTAATTCTCCCTATTTACACATACATTCTAAGTATATCACATGCCATATACCTTAACTACTATGCCAATAGACCATTTCAAGCCACACACACATAATTGCCTACATAAAGCTCTCAGCCAAGTGAAGAACTCACCCTTCCATGCATTCTTTTCACCCAACCATTCATTACACACACCATTAGATTAGTTATACACTTAGTCCATCAAATTACACACATAAACCACATAATCTACCAATTCCATACAAAGTTCTTATCCATTTTTCATGGCAATTCAACTTCATATGCTTTGAATGGATTATACTTACATATCTCACTACCAAAGGAGTTGAAATCCACCCATCTAGCTTGAAGAAAATCACCAAATCCTCCCTTTAGGGCTTGACTTCTGTACACACCATAAGTCTTTCAAAAATCCACCAAAATTCACACACTCATCCAAATCAAATTCCAATCATATTGATGTTCTTAGAATCATCAAAACCCTTAAGAAATAAAATAAAAAAGGGCTAAAACACTTACACACAAGAAGTTGCCCTATGTGGTCCTTTTTGTTAACACCTTAAGCTTCCTTGATTTTTCTTGAGTTCTAGCCACTCCTATGGCCTCTAATATCTTCATAAATTAATTTTTCACATGTTAAGATGATTTTTGGTGGCAATGGACTTAAGAAAAATCTTGAAGAAGGTGATGGAAATGGTGTTCTAAGGCTGGAATGGCATCGACTACAATAAAGGGAGAAAGGAAGAAAAAAGGTGGAAAGTGAGTGGAATTGGCCAAATAGCCATCCATGTGTCACCTTAGCCTTTTTATAGTGGCTGAGGTGGCACGGTTGGGGCCCATACACCCTCTGAACAACCCAAAAAAACTCAATTTTGGTAGAAACTTTGGGAAATTTTAAAAAATCACTTGAACCTCTAAAAATCATTGCATTTGTTTTCAAAAATCCTTGATTGGCCCCATTTAGGGGCTCATAAAATTTCACAGCCAAATTCCATTGATAGGACAATTAACCAATTGTCTCGATTTACGTGTAAAATCTTAAAATTTAGAAAATTTTGCAAATGATCTCAAAATTCAAAATTTCTTTCACTAATGGACTCAGGGGAATTTTTAACCTTTTAGGTGTGGCCTTTTTAGGTATGTTTAGGTACATCTCGGGTCATTCCCAACTTGACTCTATTTGAGCCTATGACCCACTAGGTTATAGCCTAAAATAATTTATTGATTCTGCTAAATCTTTAAATTAAGTCAATTTCATCATTTTATAGCCCCTCGAAGTTTCATGACCAACACCCTTGCCTCGAGCCTCATAAAGGTGACCCATTACTCCGGGAACACTTTTCAACTTGAGTGGTATTGTTCACAGAGCCTTGAGTTATGGGTGTTACATAGAGAGATGTGGATTTCTCATGAAATAGGATAAGAAAATAACCATAGTAGAGGATTATGAGCCCACTAGTTATAAAGAGGTTTTGAATAGTTCAAAATCAGACTCATAGCTTAAGGCCATGAAATTCAAAATGGATTCCATGTACGATAACCAGGTATGGACCTTGGTTGATTCACCTGAAGGGATAAAACCCATTAGGTACAAATGGGTCTTTAAGATGAAGACTGACATAGAAGGTAATGTGATTACCTATAAAGCACGATTAGTAGTAAAAGTCTATCGTCAAAGATAAGAGCTTGACTTTGATAAAACCTTTTCTCCATTTGCAATGCTTAAATCTATTCGAATTTTGCTTGCCATAGTTACTCATTAAGATTATGAGATTTGGCAAATAGGTGTAAAGATAGTTTTCCTTAATGAAAAATTGTTAAAGGAAGTGTAGTTGAAACAACCTATAAGTTTT
>CANXYI011346054.1:0-11934 GCA_948208565.1 Hura crepitans | reverse complement strand
AATTCACTTTTCTTAACCTATGCATCACTAAGCATAGAGCTTAGTGGTGTATCTAATAAGTGCCAAATTTACACGCATAAAGTATTATAACATAACAAAGCACCATATCATATTTATAACATAAAACATAACCAAGGCATTACATCATATAATCAAAAGTATTATGATACTCAAGTCCATATTAAGCCATTCAATTATCAAACTATTTGTAACATACATATTGAATCTTACTATGTAATTTAGCTATATCATTATATACAAGCATACAACTAAAAAATTTAATGTACATACATGTTATAAAATAAAATGTTCAGTTAACATTATCATACATCATTTATCCATAATCCAACATCACATTTATACTCATACATTCATGTATTTATGAAAACAAAATACTTATAAGCAATATTGTATATGATAAAGTAACTTCATGAACAAGCTCATAAGTTAGGTACCTATAGTCATAAGCTTCACAACATTTACATGTATATATATCAAGTTCACAATCAAACATTATCATTTTGTATTATTGCTCTTATTAGTCTTTTTTAGTTATTATCCATTTTATTTTACTTTGCCCATACATACAAGATAGATATCCAAAACTGTATAATGGGATTCTCAAGCCACAAAAACTTATATGGGTGTACAATATTCTTTACAGACCTTATAACTATTGTACTAGTCTTGATATTGTACAGTGGCTCTACTAGACCCTACGACTACTATATAACACCTGATATTATATAATGGCCTTACTGAACCTTATGGCTATTATACTAGACTAGCCTTACTGGACCCTATAATTATTGTACTAGACCTTAAGGCACGAGGTACCCTAGCAGCTGCTATGTCCCTAGTTAACTGGTCAACCTATCCAATCTATGACATCTACTTGTATAGGCTAACTCATCATATTTTTTTAGGTTTTACCTTTTTAATATAGATTAAGTGAGTTTTGTTAATTATTTAGTTAACACATGACCTTAGAGGAATCTAAAGTTCCTAAGTTATATTAAACCCATTCACCTTTTTATTCATGCATTACAAACACAAAGATTATACATCAAAGGATATTTATATTTTATACATAAAAGGATCATCACAGCATCTCACTCTTTTGATCATATTAGGGCATTCTTACCTTATGTTCACCTTATCATGTCATAATCACTTCATGGGTGTCTTAAGCACCCACTAATCTCATATTAGACAATTCGGCCATAACAAATATTTCATAACTCATTATTAGTTTATGTCCATAATTCTTTCATTCATCTTGATTTACTTATGATATAAATAATTTACTCAAATACGAATAATTCATTAACAAACATACTTAGCATATTTTTACAAGACATATAAGATAACATACCAAATTTCTCACTCATCACATTCCCATGTCTTATTTCAAGCATATTGTAAATATACCATCAATAATTCATCAACTCAAGTTTTTTATGACCATTTAAACATCATTAAAGCTTTTTGGCCATGCTAGCTTGAATAACTAATTCATTTCATTCTTTTCTTTAAAAATCATAATTCTAGTTAGCAACATGAATGTTTATTCATTACATAATGACACATAACCCAATCATGCTTCTTATATTTTTTTAAAAATCAAAATTCTAATGAAAACACCATTCGACCAACTTAAGATGACATACATATCTAAACAATTTCCTTTTTATCACATGATTAAATATACATACTACTTTATTTCCTCAATTACAATCATACTCAAGCTAATACATGCATATAATGCTTAAAAACCCCCAATTTTTTGAATAGTACTTCATGTGGCATGAATAGTATTTCCCAAGTAATCGAGTCACACTAAGGTGACCAAAGGGAGTACTAGTCATAAAACTATGATGGGCAAAATAGTGATGAAAATGAAGCTATTTGCACTAATCACTGAACCAATAAAATTTTTCATGCCGATATCTAGTGAATAGTGACCTAAATTTACATTAAGTTGTAAAATAGTCAGGATGTGTCTAAATTGACTTGAAAATAGCATGACCTACAAATCAAATTTCCAAATTGTTCAATGGTTATGGAATTGGAATTTTCTAACATCAATCAATATTTAATTAAAATTTCTTGAAAATGTAATTGAGTAGTTAACCTAGTTCCCATTGGAATTTGGACTCGAGATTTTAGAGGTCCCTAAATTGAGAATTCTACTAATTTTTAGCACTAAAAGAAGTGTTTTTAAAGGCCTCTAGCATTAATTTCACATTTTAAATCTTAAAAGCTACATAGGATTAATTTGGACCTTCGAATCGCCATGTGGCTAAATCATGGTCATCTAAGCTTTTAATATAAATAATGTAAAGTGTGTGTGAGTGTATATGATCAAAATAGCCCATATTCCTCTTCAAATTCCTCTAAAGTCAATGCCATGTTTAATTTCTCTCTCCTTCACCATTTTTCTTCTTTTCTCCCTTAATTCACCACCAAATTTCACACGTCTTACATCAAAACTCATCTACGTCATCTCTAGAGGCTGAATTTAAGGGTCAATTTTTCATAAAAAGGGTGTTTAAAGGTAAAAAGAGAAGATTGATATTTTAAGGTTTTGAACCCCTAAGTTGAGGTAACCCCTAAAATGAAACAGTAGCATTTTTCTAGGTTACTAAGGGTGCTATAAATCATGATTCTAGTATTATTTTTGAATTTAGAGGTGTATAAATTTTTTTGTGAATTTTTCTAATTTATTTTCTATTATGGAATTTAGATAACTTGGAGGATAGCAAGAGCAAATGCAAAGAGAAGCTATAAAATCTTATTTAAGATGTCAAATAACCTTTATGTAATTATATTTGATAAAATATGTTCATGGATATGTGAATGGTATAAGTTCCATAATAGGTTTCATGTGAGGTTTAATTGATTTTATGGGTTAAAATAACCCTAAATTGACCTTAGGGGTATTTTAGGGTTTAATGTATGTTAATTGACTAACATGAATGAAAAATAAAGTGAAATTGAGTTAAAATTGGAATATGGAAAAATGGTTATGCAATATGGGAATTAGGGACATAGATGGAATTTATGAAATTATTGTGTAATGGACATAATTAAAGTATAACAAGCTTGAATGAATTGGTGTAATGTGTATTGAATGGGTACATTGATGATTGTGTGGCGTGGCATGAGTAATGGGCATGTGACATGTACGTGTGATGGAATGTGTGTTGCATAATAGATGTAAATATACTGCTATTAGTAATATGTGTAGGCAATTGATAATGTGCTTAGTGAAAATTGTGGCATGATATAATGTATGAAAATGGTCCCCTATATATGTGACAAGAAATGAAATGAATGATGGTGAAATGACAATGGCATGAAATGTGAATTATGAGAATGACATTATGTGGAAAATGACATGAGATGACCATTTGATATGGTGAAATATGATGACATGTAATAACTATATACATGAACATGGACTATGAAATTGTGATAGGAAATGGTATGAGAAAAATGTACATGAGGCATGTAAATCATATGTAACAAGAGTGAAGGTGGAATAGTCCATATATGTTGGACAAGCTACTGGATAGGTTAATCAGTTAACTAGGGGAGGTAACAGCTGTTAGGAAACTTTAATGTCATTTACATAATGATATTGACACTTGGTTATATAAGTGAGTGCAGCAGCTAGGAGGTCCAACAAAACCACTGCACGTATTCTAAAGCAGGTGCAGCCACCAGAAGGATCAAAAGAACCACTACACATATATGTATTGACTATATTGATGATATTGATTATAATATGAGTACGACCGTTAGGAGGTTCAACAAGACCACTGCACACTATACAATTGTGATATGCTAGTGCAATAGCCATAAGGTAGAAAATATGGGCCACTGCACATTATTGTCTAAATATCCAGTACTTAGATATGTGTTTGTCATATATAGGCTAATAACTTGGGAAAATATAAGAAGTGACACGATGAGCAATTGGATAATTAATTTATCCTATGAGAGTATATGTAAAACTAAATAAACTTATTAATAACCATAGTTTAAACAAGTTAAGGAATTTGGATAACAACTTTGGCATTGATGTAATAAGTAAATTGGTAGGTGAATTCACAATCTAATAATGGTGAACTAATATGGGAAACAAATTGTGAATACAAATAATGGATCATAAAAAGGTTAATAACATAAAATGGATAATAATAGGCCATAATGTTATAATGACATAACATGACTAATTTAGCACCATTATAGAATTGTAAAATGCGTAAATGTTACATGGCATGTTTTATTTTGGACTTGCATGTTTAGCATGAATGCATGTGTGTGTGAGCATATTTTATCGAATACACCACTAAGCTTTATGCTTGGCACATCTTGTTTTCCAATGCGTAGTTCATAAATAGATATAGCTAGAGTCTAACCTCAAGGGAGCAATGTAGTTTTAAGGACAGCCTTTAGCATTGGTATATTTTTATATCTTTAATGTGATATAAGTAAAACTAGTTAGCACTCATATGTACGTAAATAGGGTATGGGTCTAGTCTAGTTATATGCATATATATTTCCTAAATTACATTAGTTATGTAAATTAAAGTGATGGACAACGGTAGTGTGCAATAGATACTTAATGTGTGTTGGATATAATGTGACATTGAGACTGTTATATATATTGTGATCGTGATGTGGTTAATGTCACTATATGTTAGTTGATGACATTAGAGGGTCAAAAAGACCCAGTTGGCCGAGTTGAGGATGAGAATGTTATAAAAGTGTTATTTTTTATAGGTTTATTTTGGGACATGACATCGAGCAGCTGTTATGCTGCTAGATTTTCATCACAATGGAATGATATATCTTATATGTTTGTACACTCAACATTTAGTTTAATGGTATATAGGCCAAGATGCTTACCATAACTCTATATTAATAACAGGGTTTAAGAAGATAATGGCATAGTTAGGTAAAATTGGTTAACATGTCATCTCTTATTCGAGCTAGCAAAAATTCAAATAAGAGGTGTCACAATGTGCCATCTCTCATTCAGATCTAGCTACCAGGTTGGGCGAGGGATGTCACAGTGGATCTTACATATCTCAGCCATATCAAGACATCAACATATAAATACACCATTAAGCATGTCTAATATCTTATAAGACCCATATTTTGCATTACAAGCTATTAATTATTGTAAAGCATTCATTACATACTTTAAATGCACACCTTAAACCAAAATTTCAATGTGCATATAATATATTATATCTTAATACAATTACTCATACTTATCTAAGCTTATCTCATATCTCATTATTAAGCCATACAACCATAAAATACATATAACTTGCCATTTAAATATGAAATCAAGTGGTCAAAACATCAAGCACACCTACCTAGTCTCTAAATAACAATCTAAACTTATAACCATATGTATCTCATAAGATAACAACACATATACCATTATCATACATTTTTCCCTACTACCTTGCTTAGTTAGATTAACAATCCTAAAAAGGTCAATTATATTATGCTTAATCTATTTAGAATTTGAGTCATAAGAATATAGATTTTATGCTTTTAATAATAAATAGTTTTGAGAATGCCCTATGTATGATGTAACCTATCCAAAATTTTCTTATTAACCGCATACCTTATTTACCATATCACATACAACTTACATCTTTACATGATGCTTTTGCCAATCATTAAATCAACATTTGTGTATATGTCTTTTTGCATGCTAATATCATAAGATACAAACCAACTACATATTTTAAATTTCTAAGACACAGATTTTGACCACCTATACTCACATCGTATCAGAACCATAATCATCTAGAATAACCATATACACATGCAATACAACTTACATTTGCACATTTTATAGGTTAAAAACACTTAAGACTTATTTATTTTATTAAGCCCACATTATGGAGGTACATATGTATATTGCATACCTAAATAAGTGATGTAACGGCCAAAAAATCCATGAGTTATAAATAGTACTTCGTAGGATGTGAATAGTATTTCTTAAGACCCGAGTCATACTAACCCTAGTGAATGGAAGTATTAATGATAATATAATTTTGGATAAAATTTAGAGTGAAAACAAAGTCATTTAGATGGTTAAAAATGACAGTTAAGATTTTACAGCAATGTCACATGAATAGTGACCTAGTTTTTGCTTAACCATAAAATATTCAATTTTTGCTTAGAAAATTTTGGGATTGATACAACTTGATACTTAAATATTTCAAATAGTCTATTGGCATTGAAATGGATTTTTAAATATCAGAAAGTATTTTTACTAAATTTAAGTATAGATTAAGTATGATTTTAATATTGATGTTTCTTAGTTTTTAAGCACAGGTTTCTATGGGTTGATGAGCCTTGATGGCATGATTTTATGGGACTTTTGGAGTGTTAATTAAAGGTTAAATTAGGGATGGAATAATTAAAAGAAAGGAAAGGAATTAGGGTGGAAAAAGGTGTGAGCATTAGATTTAAATGAGAGATAATTTTAGCCTTTCATTTGCTTGACTAAGTCAAGGGTCAAAACTATAACAAGGATAGTCAAAAGAGGAATAGTTGGTAGCTAACTCCTCCCCCTTTTCCTTTCAAAGTTGATGCCATTAACAAGCCCTCCCCAAGCTTTTTTTTCTCTTTAATCCTTTAATCCACCACCAATCCTCCCTATACAAGTCATCAATTAACGCCTCTATCACCCCACGAACATATTTGAAGTGGAAAATCAAGAAAAGGATGAGAGAATTTCATGGAATGGATATGGAGTGAATAGTGGCCAATTTTTTATTGAGTAAGATTTTTTATGTTATAATATTTTTCCTATGATCTAGGGTGCCCAAGAAGATATATTTATGGTTAAATTTGATTTTAGAGTTAGATGGGATTTATTGTTAATTTTTCTAAATTATGCCTATTATATGTGTAGACAAAGAGGAAAGCAAGAAGGGATAAAGGGAAAGAGAAGGCATAGACAAGGTCTAGTGGTGTATTTTAACCCATAGGTAAGTGTATTCAAGTTGATTTATGCATTGCATTAGCATGTTACCATATAAAGTGTGCGTAGGTTAATATGTAATAAATGCTAATTAATGTTATTGATGGAATTGTGTAAAGTTGCAAGCATGTTCAATTATAAGTGATGTTTATAATTGTGTTGTGATGATTTTGGTATGTTCAAGGCCTTTACCACAGTTTTAGAATATTAATGGTGTGTACATTAAGATGTAGATGATTATATGACAAAGATATAAATACATATCCATATCAAATTTTAGAACATATCAAATAAATCACATAAGATAAACTTAAAACTATTATCGAACAACGATCCGTGCGAACCTCGGACCATGCACACATTCAAATAATAGGTTCGTGCAAACCTTATCACACATTAAGATAAGTCTGTGTGATTTAGGTGTTAATTCTAGAATGATTACATCATTTTAATGAACAATTAAATACAATGAAAATAGTACAAAAACATTAACTTACTTCTATAATTGATGTGGGGATCGCATAGAATCGCCTCACATGTTGATTAATCTCAGGAGATCTTTAATTATAGAAGGGATAGGAATGAATGAATGAAGATGATGAATAAAATAAGCCTCAAATCTTACCTTATGAAGAGCTTTAAGAAGCAATGTAATGGTTGGGTTTTAGAAAGAAAGATTACTTTAAAGTGGGCTTAGGACTAGTAAAGTGAATCCTACTTTAAAGTTAGTGCCTAGACTCTTAGAATTATTGGTTTAAATTCTCCAAGTTGTCTCCTTCTAGATTACCCCTATTCTTCTCTTAGAAGGGGTACTTATAAGTTTAGTAAGTATTTTTCCCATCTAAAAGAGAGGGAGTCTTAATAGGATTAGGAGTTAGAGTCCAAATAGGAAGATTAAGTTTCTAGAAGCTTCTCAGCAATAGGTCTATGTGGACTATAGTTGCTACATCTATGTAGACCTGGGCTTTGAGTTTACCCAGGTAGTTTATTAGCCTTAGACCTTATTTTAGGCTGAGTTTACCTTAGTCTATACAGACATAGGCTTGGCTTGTCTCGACAAACCATTGGCTGTGGGCTCTACTATTTTATGCTGGGTCTTTATCAGTTGGAACAGACTTCATAGCACCAATTCTGGGTAGACTTATAACAAGATGGTCTATATGAACCAAGGTTTAAAGTTCCTTGCATTATTGCTTGAGCCTATCTCTAGTTATCATTATAGACCTAAAAGGTAAGGCCTCTACAGTTGCCCCCACTTTAGTGTGTGCTGTGAAAATGCAAAAAGTAAAATAATGCTTATCAAAGTACTTGAGTTTGAAATACTCACCTGAAGTTATACTTACTTGGCATGAAGCTACATTGAATATAGATGCTTGACTCTAAATCAAAGTAAAAAACTAGTTAGAGCTAAATCGTATCTCTCCGTCAAAAAAGAGTTGATATTGTAAAGATAAACTAGACCAAATACAGGTGCCTGTTTGTCCTCGAGTCAAGTAAAAATCAAACTAGATCTGAACATGCCTTTACTTCTGAAGTTTCTAGATATATAAGGTTTCAAAGTAAGTTACATCAAATATGGATGCCTACTTGCCTTCAAGGGTGATAAGAACATTAAACTAAAAAGAACTAGACTAAATACTAGTGCCTATTAGCCTTCAAGTAAGGATAAACTATATTAAATACGGGTGCCTACTTGCCTACAAGGGAGTTTTAAGACATTAAATCTGAAGAAAACCACACCGCATACAGGTGCTTGCTTACCTTTAGGTGAAGTGAAAATGCAAATAGATCTTAACATGCCTTTACTTTTAAAGTTTCTAGATAGATAGGGTTTGAAATTAAGCTAAATTGAATATGGATGCTTGCTTACCTTCAGGGGTGATTAAAACATTAAAATGAAAATAACTACACCAAATATAGGTGCCTATTTGCCTTTAAGTTTATGAGTAGTAGATGGACCAAACTAAATCTGGTGATAAGTTTGAAAGAATTTATCAAACCAAATTTGGTGATAGGCCTAAAAGGTTAAAAGTTGATCAAAACAAATCTGGTGATGAGTCTAGATAAGCTGAAAGTTGATCGAACCAAATCTAGTGATGAGTCTAGGTAAGCTAAAAGTTGAGCAAACAAAATCTAGTGATAGGTCAAGAGAAATGGTCCGAACCATATCTAGTGTTAAGGACATTAATATCACGTAAGTATATATGTGACATCATATGCACATGTGCTATGTGTGATGTAAGTGCATGACTGATGCATGAGTAAAAGGCTTATATGGCTAATTTTCTCCTAAATATATATAAGTGTGCATTAAGAGATGTGCACATGTGAATTGATATGAATGTAGTGCCTTGTATAGGTAAGTTTGTGCTTAGTCCTTCAACAACTAAAAGGATTAACCTTTTTTATGATACCTGAATGAATGTGACTCTATCTTGAATGATGTGCACATAAATGATGTCTAGATAAATTGCTTATGCCAAATAATGAATGATAACATCTGCATGTTTGCACTGATACATGTAAACCTACCGAATTCTTTTCTATGAATAATGCATACATGAGTATGTGAATAAGCTAATACATATGTGAGTATGTACAAATGTGTCTAGTGATGTGGTGACATAGTTTTCTCTTGAATGAATGAATGCATTCTATCCTATATATGATGAATGAGCACAGAATCATAAAGGTGGTGTGTGAGATGTTTTTAGTGAATGAATGTGGTAATTGAATTATTTGATGTGAATATGTCATAAATGGCCAAATGTATATCTATTGATTGAATGTCTACTTAAATGGGTGTAAGTGAATAAATTTACTGATACTAGTGAATAAATAAATGATATACACATTATTTCCTAATCTTTTCTAAACAAAGGAATATGGTGAGGTATGTTTTCAACTAAAAAATACATTTATGATAAGTGTAGTGATGCATATGTTTTCATTTATTCTCTTCTAAATGAATGAGGAATCTAAATGAATGATGAATACATATACAAGTAGCTATATAATGAGTGAATGAATCCTTTCTTATGATGGATAAATGTTAAAGGCAAGTTACCATGTATGATGAATGCATCTTTTCTTATGATGGATGAATGGTAAAGGCAGATGTGTGATGAATGAATGAATGCTTTCGTACAATGGATGAATGTTGAAGAAAGATATACCTTGAATGATTAATGAATCTTCTCTTATGATGGATGAATGATAAAGGAAAATATATGTATAGGCAAATAGGTATCTTTTCTTAGAATAGATGTACGAATGAATGTGAGTGAGTAAATCTATAAACTAATACATGTTTTGTTATTGAGATCACTCTCCTCTCAGACTTGTTATAGGAAACTCCAGTTGAAGGTGTGAAGTGGTAGGCAAGGTTAGGGTAATATGAATGAGATGTCTCATGAAAAGTCAAGCTAAAGTGATAAAAAAAAGTTAGGCAAGGTATAGAGAAGTAGATTGAGTTAAGGTGAATGGTGGTGAGGCCAAGGTTTAGGCAAAATTTCAATTCCTCATGGAGAGCATTTAAGCACGTGTGGCTGTTGAATGAATGATTGATAGAGCATGTAAATGTCTGTGATTCTATAGCATGGTGCCCTTGTTATTAGCTCGTCCGAAGATTTTTCAAGTAAATATTCTCTCTTTACCTCTAATTGTTGCCTAAATTGCCCTTTGTGGGTTTTCGATCTAGTGAGGTATGCTTTAATTTTTTCTTAGGCCACCCTTTGTGAATTTTCAACCTAGCAAACTTTTTCTTCTCTTTTTTTTAATTTAACTTATCCATATTTGGTCAAGGCTTAGGATATGATTGTGCTATCTCGAATTAATTGGATATGGACTTGCATCATTTAAAATGGCTAGATATGTGAAGCTTATGCACTTTTACATATTGTGAACTCGAAGTGATATGTCTTAAAGCTCATGTCACATTGATAAAGCTTTTCAGATTTGTAAGTAGCTTTTATACCCCCCAACATTTTTAATCTTTGTGCTTTTGCTGAATGTTAAATGTTATTTTTTAGACCTTTTCAAGTATTTCATTAATTATATCCCTATTATTAGCCAGTTTAAAGATTTTCTTGGCTATATATTTTCTCTCAAATTTCCCTAACTTTTTCCTAAGCTCATGCTCTTAGTTGATCAGCCTAACGGGAATAAGAAAACTCCTCTTTTTTTTACTGAGAGCAACTATAGTTAAAAAGACAATGCTTAAGCCCTTGAGTATTAATGACAAGGGCCTATCAAACTTGGCAAATTTGTATGACTAGCCACTAAGCTTGGTTCTTTGGTCAATATTTACCCCCTTAGTGGTCTTTAATTTAGTGAACTCTTCTCAAATCATGGTTAGATATTCTCTATTTCTGAAGCCACTGCTTCTTTAATGATTGCTCTAATGATATGCAAGTCTTTGCCATCCAATGTCATCTCTAGAGAAAGGGAAGGTAAAGTTATTTCCTTAGAAGAGCCTGAGTGAAGGATGATCCTCATAGTCAGCGTGATACATTTTTAATGTAATATGATACATGTTTCAAGCTTTGTGATGTTATGTATGTCATACCATAATTATGATACAGGGTAATTATTGATATGCATGGAAAATGCATATGGATATAAATGAGGTTCCCATATTAAATGAATGAATGCATGTGATACCTATTCAAGGTGGATACATGTATAGATCAATAATGCATGATTAAGCCTATACATGGAAGTATGAAGTCATAGGATGGTATTGTGCTTGTAAAACATATGTCTAGCAGATGCATGTATGATGCATGCATGTGTATGTTGTGACTTCTACGATGCTAATGTTATGCATGATTTATAGAGATGCATAATGTTTTGCATGTTGTGACTTCTATAATGCCAATGTTATGCATGATTTATAGAAATGAATAATGTTG
>CANXYI011346021.1:0-23624 GCA_948208565.1 Hura crepitans | reverse complement strand
TGAGAGTGAAGGAGTCGGATGTGGCAAAGACTACTTTCAAAACAAGGTATGGTCATAATGAGTTTTTGGTAATGCCATTCGAGCTACTTCTGTAGCATTCATGGACTTAATGAATAGAGTCTTCAGACTTTACCTTTATCAGTTTGTGGTAGTTTTCATAGATGATATTCTAGTTTGTTCCAAGAACAAAGATGAGCATGAGCAATATTTGAGAATGGTTCTTCAGATTTTGAGAGAAGAAAAACTTTATGCCAAGCTCAACAAGTATGAGTTTTTATTGAGTGCAGTACTTTTCATGGGACACATAGCATCAGTCATTAGTATTTAAGTTGATCTCTATAAGATTAAAGTAGTGATGGAGTGGAAGTGACCTCGAAACACCATAAAGATTAGGAGTTTCCTAGGGTTGGTAGGGTAATATAGATGGTTTGTCAAGAGATTTTCATTGATAGCAGCCCCTATGACATGATTATGGAAAAAGGACATCTAATTTGTTTAGGATGATAAGTGTCAAAAAAGCTTTGATAAGCTTAAGGCTATGTCAATATAAGCTATAATCCTGGTGCAGTCAGTTAGAGGGAAGGATTTCATTATATTTATTGATGTATCTCTTAATGGGCTAAGGTGTGTTCTGATGCAAGATGGAAAGGTTGTTAACTATGGTTCAAGATAGTTAAAGCTATATGAGAAGAATTACCCTACTCATGATTTAAAGCTTGTAGCCATTGTGTTTACTCTAAAAATCTAAAGAAATTATCTTTATAGACAAAAGTGTTATGTCTATAATGATAACAAGAGTTTTAATTATCTTCCTACACATAAGGAGTTGAACTTGAGACAGAGGTAAGGGATGAAATTGATCAAGGATTATGATTTCCTAATTGATTACCATATGGGGAAAGCAAATGTAGTGGTAGATGCACTTAGTAGGAAGTTTATGGTAGCCATTAAAGCTATGGATGTTCGATTGCAACTTATAGGTGATAGTGCTCTTTTAGCTAAGATACAAGTCAACCCTAGTCTATTATCAAATGAAGGATTGTCAATGTGATAACCAAATATTGATGAGTGTCATAAGTGCTATCTAAGAACAAAAGTTGATAGAGTATGAGTTTAAAGGAGATAGTTGTCTATACTATCATGATAGAATTTATGTGCCAAATGTGGAAGAATTGAAGAAGCAGATTTTGCAAAAAGCTCATGATAATAGACTAAGACCATGTTAAGGATTTAGAGCCCAATCCAAATAATAGATTAAGATCAAAAATGCCTTAAACTCTACAGCTAAAAGTGCACCGCCATCTTAATGTGAGCATTGTAGTAGGAGGCATAAAAGTATATGCTAAAAGACCATGTCAGGTGTATGCTACGGATATGGCTTTAAGGGCCATATGTTTAGAGATTATTAAACAAAACTAGTAGATTGGGCTTAAAAGAGAGGTAAGAAAGATATAAGAGACTGTACTAGGGGTAGCTAGAGGAACAAGTTAGAAAGTAGAGTACTAGCCAAGCAATATTCCATTAGAGCTTGAGAAGAAGCTAATGCACTAGATGTGATAGTAGGTAATTTCCAACTCTTTGATTTACTTACTTTAACACTTATATATCTAAGATCTACACATTCTTATATCTACATTGCATAGGCACTAGATCGGGGGTTAGTATTAAAGTAGCTTGATATTTAGATTATGTTTACTAATTCAATAGGCCAGTGTGCCATTGTCAATAAAGTGTATAAAGATTATCCCTTGTAAGTATAAGGATAAGAATTTATAGCTGACCTCATTGCGTTAACTTTCAATGAGTTCAACGTTGATCTTGTGCATGGATTAGTTGTTCAAGTATCATGCAATAGTGGACTTTAGAAAAAAGTGGATCATCTTTTAGGCTAGTGGTGGGATAAAAGAGATATCTATAGGAAAAGACCATACTTTTTGTCTAATGTGATATTAGTAGTAGTGGTAAGAAGATTGATGAAAAAGGGGTTTCCAAGTATATTTGGCTCATGTGATTGACACTAGAAGAGTGGAATCAGAAGCAAGCAAGATATTAGTAGTGTCGAAGTTTGAGGATGTTTTCTTAGAGGAGCTATCTAATTTACCACAAGAAAGGGAGCATGAATTTGGGATTGAAGATTTGCTAGGCATAGTGCCAATGTCCATAACACCTTATAGGATGTCTGTTGCAGAGCTAAAACTACAATTGTTGGACTTATTAGATAAAAGTTTCATTAGACCAAATGTATCTCTACCAATTCTACTTGTCAAAAAGAAAGATAGCTCCTTAAGACTATGTGTGGATTATAGACAATTAAACAAGGTCACCATTAATAACAATACCCTTTACTTGGATTTATAATTTGTTTGATCAACTTAGAGGAGTAAGTCTCTTCTCTACGAATGATATGAGATCAGGGTTTTCTTAGCTAAGAGTGAAAGAGGTAGATGTGCACAAGATAGTTTTTAGAACAAGATATGGCCACAATGAGTTTTTGGTGATGCCATTTTGGATTTATAATGCACTAACAACATTTATGAATCTCATGAATCATATCTTTTGACCAATCCTAGATCAATTTCTTACGGCCTTTATTGATGACATCTTTGTGTATTTTAAGAATTGGGAGGAATATGAAAAGCATCTAAAGATTGTTCTACTAATGTTAAGAGATGAGAAGCTTTATGCCAAGCACAACAAATGTGACTTATGGCTTAATAATGTATATTTTTTATGACACATAGCCTCAATAGATTGTATTAGAGTTTACCCTAGCAAGATATATGCCATTATGTAATGGAAGCTACCAAAGGACTCTACAGAGATTAAGAGTTTCTTAGGTATAGCAAGGTATTTTAGGCAATTTGTCAAAGTGGTTTTCTATTATTGTTGCCCCTATGACACGTCTTTTAAAGAAGAATGCCAAGTTTATCTAGGATGAAAAGTGTCAAGAGAGTTTTGAAAAGTTGAAGAATATGTTGGCAGAAGCTCTAATCCTAGTTCAGTTGGTATTAGGGAAGAATTTCACAATGTACAGTGATGCCTCATTGAATGGGATATGATCTATGCTTATAAAATAAAGCAAAGTTGTCGCCTATGCTTTGAGATATTGAAGCCTCATGAGAAGAACTATCCAACACAAGATTTAAAGCTTGCAACTATAGTGTTTGTTATAAAGATATGGAGGAACTATTTATATAGAGAGAAGTGTTATGTTTACATTGATCATAAGAGCTTGAAGTATCTTCCCACTTAAAAAGAGTTGAAGTTGAGGCAACGAAGGTGGATAAAGTAAATGAAGGACTATGATTGCCTTATTGAATATCATTTAGGGAAAGCCAAAGTGGTGGCAAATGCTCTTAGTAAAAATTTTATATCAACTTTAAGAGCTATGAATGTTAATTTAAAGTTGATAGATTATAGAGGGTTGTTGGCAAAACTACAGATCAAGCCAAACTTGTTACAACAAGTAAAATAATGCCAAAAGGATGATTTTAGGCTTATAGATATTATTAGTATGATTCAAAAGGGGAAGCCTATTGAGTATGAGATTAATATTGATGGTTGTTTATATTACTAAGACCGTCTATGTGTACTTGATTTTTAAGCTATAAGGAAGTGGATTTTGCAAGAAGCCCATAATTCACTTTATGCTATGCATCATAGTAGTACTAAAATGTATCAAGATCTAAAAATAAGTTATTGGTAGCTATGCACGAAGAGAGACATAGCAATTTTTATGACCAAATACCATACTTGTCAATAAGTTAAAGCTGAGCATCAACTTCCATCTAAATTGCTTTATCTTATAGCAATATAATAATGGAAGTGGGATAAAGTCACAATGGATTGGAAGTTAGGTTGTCAATAATAAGAAGTAAGTGTGATTTAGTATGGGTAGTGGATAATAGATTGACTGAGTCAGTGCACTTCATACTTGTGAGAATAGATTTCGCTTTATAGAAGCTTACAGTGCTATATATAGATGAGATTGTTTAGTTGCATAGTGTGCCATCATCTATCTTTTTTGATTGAGATCCTAGATTTACATTTAGGTTTTAGAAAAAGTGTTGTAATGCCTTGGGTACTCGACTCAATTTTAGCATGGCATTCTATCTACAAATGGAGGGTTAATTAAAGCACATCATTTAAGTTCTTGAAGACATGTTGAGAAGCTATGCCATTGAGTTTAAGGAAAGTTAAGGCCATTATCTTTTATTGGCAAAGTTTGCTTACAATAATAGTCATTAAGTGAGAATAGGCATGGCTCTCTATGAAGCTTTATATAAGAGAAGATGCATAACTCCATTGTGTTAGAGCGAGTTAAGTGAGAATAAGATTATAGGTCTAGATTTGAATAAAGATGTAAAGGAGAAAGTGAAGATTATCAGAGATAGGCTAAAAGCTACTTCATATAGATAGAAGTCGTATGCTAACCTAAAGAGGAAAGACATCTAGTATAAAGAGGGAGATAAGGTGTTTTTCAAAGTATGTCCATGGAAAAAGGTGTTGACATTTGGTGAAAAAGGGAAGCTAAGCCTAAAGTTCATTGGCCTGTATGAAATAATAGATCATGTAGGACTAGTGGCTTACAAACTAGCTTTACCTCCTAAGCTACAGTAGATACATGATGTTTTCCACATGTCTATACTTAGAAGATATATATTAGATCCATCACATGTGCTATCAACTGAAGAAGTGGATATACAGCTAGATCTATCATATAAAGAAGAGCTAGTGAGAGTCTTAGCTCGAGAGGTTAAGGAGTTGCGAAATAAAATGGTACCTTCGATGAAGGTACTATAGGGACATCATAATATGTAAAAAATAACTTAAGAGAGTGAAGCATAGATGAATAAACAATATCTATAACTATTTAAGTAAGGTAATCCTCAGGACAAAAGGGGATGAAATGCAACACCCCAAAAATTCAGACTTATGAATAGTACTTCCCGAGATGTGAATAGTGTTTCTTGAGACTCCAGTCACAGTATTCCTACTAAGTAGAAGTATTTAGCATAATATAATTTTAGGTAAAGTTTGGACTAAAAACAAATTTATTTAGATTGTTAAAAATGATAGTTAAAATTTTACAACAACATCATGTGAATAATGACCTAATTTGAGCTAATTGTAAATTATTAGAAAATTTCAAGATTGATGCAACCACATACTTAAATATTCCAAATAAGCCATTGGCATTCGAGTTATACTTTTTAAATATCAAGAAGCATTTTTACTAAAATTGGGTAAAGATTAAAGGATGATTTTATTTTTGATTTTGAAGTAAGAGTTTCCTAGGGTTTATAGGTCTTGATGGCATAATTTTTTGATGTTTTAAAAGTGATGATTGAGGGTTAATTAGGGGATGAAATAATTTAAATGAAAGAAAAAGAAGAATAATGCATAAAAGGGTAGCCATTGGATTTTAATTTTAAAAAAGAAAGATCTCACCCCTCAATTTTATTAAGTAAAGTCAAAGCTAAAAGAGGTATAAATTGGGAGTTAATAAAGGAATAGTGGCTACCTTCATCTTTGTTCTCAAAGTCTTTGAGCTGATGCCATAGAAGGGACCTCTCTCTTTATTTCTTCTTCTTTATTCTTTAACACCCATAAATCTTCATATCCAAGACATCATTTAGTCCCTCCATGATCCTTATAGCACCCTAAAAGTCGAAAATCAAGGAAATGATGAAAGATTTACAATGATGAGCTATAGTGTGAATAGTTACCAATTTTTGAAGGAGTGAGTTTTAATTCATTCTTATATTTTTTTCCTACAATCTATGGGTGCCCAAAAAGATGTATATATGAATAAATTTTATTTTGAAGAGGTATTGGATCTATTATGAATTTTATAAGTTTATTTATATTATGTGTGTAAATAAGGAAGTGCTTAGTAGAACAAAAGGTTAAAAAAAGGCTTAGTCATGGAATTATGGTGTATTTTGATTAATTAAAAATGTGTTCAACTTAACATATGCTTATGAATTGATTGTGAATTACATTTATTGTAAATAAGGCATTATTTGATAAATGTTCTGTTAAAGAGTAGGTGTAATGTAATTAATGTTACATGTATTGGCATGTATAATATGTAATTTAGTGATACAATGAAGAATGAGATGTTTATGGTAGAGATAATATGGTGGAAGAAATTATTAGGAGGCCTTATTTATGTGTTTTTGTTACTTCAATTGAGTTTTATATATAAAGATGGTTTTATGGCATGTAATTGGTAGGATGATCTTATTTTGATATATAGAAGTAATTGATATCATGTGTATGTATCTAGTATGATGATATATAAGTGATGTGGTTTGTAAATATGATGATTTGATTAATATGGCCTTTCTATATGTGGTGGCTAAATGCCTATTTGAGATAGCCTAATTGTTGGTTTGTTTAAGTCCTATAGAATGCCTTACGCATGATGTTATTAAAGTAGTAATTGGTAGCATGTAACACTATAATTTGGCCAAAATGCCTAAAATCTTTTAAAGACATTTTCTTATGTCTTAAAGTGATCCCATAACAACAAAATGTGTATCATAAATGGGATGAGAAAATTCAAGTATGTGTAATGTTTATCAGATGAAATGCTATGGTTTATATGATTAAAACCTGATATTGGTATATAAACTAAAATGGTCAAAATGTGTACACTAACACCTATATGTATAATAATATTGTGAGCTAAGTTCCCTTTTATGAATCTTTTATCAAGTAAGCATTTAATATTCATATACCTTGTACGCATTTCACTATGGTACATTTGTGTGCTAGCCATGATTATTGTTGAATGGACTTTAAGATGAGTTATGGTGTGTCAAGCACATATAAATCAAGTATGAGTCCATAATGTGAGCATAAGGATATGATTTTATTGATTTATGAACATGAAATAAGGTTAAACATTGCTAATGGACCTAAAATAATTATAGAGTTCTCTTAAATCAAGTTTAAGATGGTGAAATAAAAACAAGTATGATATTAGCCCGCATGCTTAGACAACCTAGATTGGATAGGTTGACTAGTTAACTAGGGAGATATAGTAGCTGCTAAGGTACCCTCAATTATCATATTAGCCTTTGGGCACTCACATTGGTCTTCGAGCAACCATAACAGCCTATGGGCAATCATATAGGGCTTTAAGCAATCATATCAGCCTTTGGGCCTAATATAGTCATGTCATCCAATTCTGGTTAGTTATCTTCCAAGTATATGCATGAGTAACAATTTGATTCATATGATTAATTTATGATTTAAGGTAAATGTAAGATAATTAATAATAAAGCTATGTTTGTTATATGAAGTTGTTTTTTTTTATAAATGAGAGCATTTCACATGCCCATGTTTTAAGATATTGTCTATGCATTTATGAAAGCTATTATATATGCATTACATGTTCTAATTATAATTTTGCTTATTCCATTAGAATATTGTATATACATGTGTGCATGTGGACATATATATGTTATGTTGGTACACCGTTAAGCATTCACTTAGCACATCATTTTATTTTGTGATCTGTAAGTTAAAGAAAACAGAATAAAGCTAAAGCCTCAATATGAACAAGTGATCAAGAGAATATTCTTTTGGTATTTTGTTTTTCTTTTGTATAATCTATGATGTAATCATATAGTGACACTCCTATGGAATAAGGGATTGGACTTAATCTATGATGTAAATAATTTTGTAACCCACTAATAGTATACAACAACTTGCTTATATAAGTATCTATGATGATGCATGACTTGTATGATATCTCATTCTTATGTATGCTTGATGAATATTTATTTTGAGTTTGGTTGAGCTGAGCTTAGTTGGTTAGATGGACCTAGATGACAATGTTTGGTGTTGTGAAATTATAAAATTGTTATTTTTATCGAAGTTCCTATTTCGAATAGTGTCCTATGCAACCATTATGCTATCTTGGAACATGATTTTTGAAAAACTATATTTCTATAACCTCGTACATGCAATGAATGTTTCAAAATTAAATATAAAGATTTAAATTCATAATGGTTTTGAAAATGAACATCATAGATGTCATTTGTGTGTCTCTCCTTATTCAAGTCCAGTGATCAGATTGGGTAAAGGGTGCCATATTTTGAGTATTTTGATATGATTTTTAATATTCACATTTACTTTAATGTGATTAAATATGAATTTGGCATGAAGAAAAATTATATTTTTTGTTTTATGCAGGTTTCATCAATCGATTTTTGAAAAAGGAAGATCCTCTTATACGCATAAGGGTTTATGCACCTAAGAAAATATGCTCAATTTTATTTTGTGCATTTTATTTAATTAAATTGATCTAATTTTGATTTATTTTATATATACATAATAATTAAAATTGGACAATTTGAGAAAATGAATAAATCAAACTTTATGGTTGAAAATTTTACCCAATTAAGCCACATATGATTTTTTTAATGATTAAATTGATTTTTAAAATTTATAAAATTGATATATCATATATATGAGATGTTTGTGATGTTAATTAAAATTTTCCAAGTAGTAAAAATCATTTGGACATCAGCTGTATCTATAAATTTGCTTAAATGTCAAGATTATGATGTTTTTGTTTCGATTGATGCTTAGTTTTGTCAATTCAGTTTGCCGTTTCTTTCATGGCTTGAAAATGCAAATTTTTTAGATTATATTAATTATTATTGATCTACAAATATGTCGATGGCTACTAGAAGTTATCTAAATTGGTTTGGATTGATTTCCATAGTTTAAGTTACAAATTGTTCTAAGGTTAACTTGAATTTGATTCTTATAATCAACATTTTGAAAATTTTTAATTAAATAAAATTCAATATGATTAGTGTAACACCCCCTGCTAGTCTTGTAAGAAAATAGGCAAATGATGTAACTTCCTAGAGGTTACCTATTCTAAGATTTCCTCGGTCAGCTTTCATTTAACTTTTACTACGATTTATCCTATTTAGTGTGAAAGTTTTATCTAATAGGATCAATGTTCTGTGATACCCTTCCTAAGTATATGACATTCATATGCCTTATCTTATGTCCAATTATCAGCCTAAGCTATTGACTATAGCTATAAACTCTTTTTATTTAGTTATAGGCCAATACGTTAACTATCTAAACATAATATTACCTAACAACCCATAGGAACATGCATGAGTTCCCCTATCTACTGAAATATATCAATTTAAATGGACATCATCTTATATGGACAGCCTTCAGCTACACTACTAGTCACCCTTACAATGTTAGTTAAACCTATTACCTACGCATCAGATAACTGATATGCTGAGTATGCACTCAGTGGTGAATTTAACCAAAAATACATTATACCATAACTCACTATTACACACACATACAAACATTTAGTACTAGATAAGTAAACATCTATGTTATTACTTACAGACCTAACCTTGCATTATTAATTTATGTTTCCTATGTTACTTTAAGGCATGACTCTATGGCTAGTTATAGTAGTAACCATTAAGAGTCTATTTAGAAATGCTTATATTTCTTTGTTACCTTTATATATCTTATCAACCATTAACTCAGCTTCATATCATTCGTTCTATTTCTAGTTCCATTTCGTACTTGAGGCTTTACACATACGCTTTCATCAACTGTTGGTTTGGAATCCATTTTTAGTTAGTTGGGATGTTTTAAATGCTTAATTCCTTATTACTGAGTCAACCACTTTATTATCATTCTTACCTTTTTGGCACTTAATGTATATAATGTCTTATTTTAGTGATATAGTTCATTTAAGGGTTATGTATGATGGTCTCACCCTTTTATAACCTACTCATCTCTATACATTTCTACCATCTATCTTATCTCATATGAGTCATTTATATCCTTCAAGATTTATTCATCAATTTATCTAGGTTTACTGAGTATCTTTTTATAGCTTATCTTTCCTTCATATTAATTTTACTCTTAGGTTGTTCCAATCCTTATGCTTAAGACCCTAGTCCTTTCATTAATGTTATTAACTCTATTCAAGTTCCTCAGTTATTTTAGTTATAACCTTCAAAGCTTGGGAAAAACTCTTATCCACTGGATATTAGTGATCATGTTGTGTAATGGCCCCCATTTTAGGCCTCGGTAGCTACACCTACCTAATCCGAGAACTAGACAAATATCAACTAGTATAGTGGCCCATATTTTAGACCTCAGCATCTATACACACCCTCTATTTGATAGCAAGGATTAGTTCCTCAGAACCTCCCAATATTAGAGTGGTAGATAGTAGGGATCAATCTGAGGACCTCCTAATATCTGTAAAGGGGATAACAGGGATCAATCTCATGGGACTTCCTAATATACTAATACATCGTAACATACTTAACACATCGGGTTGATAATAGGGATCAAACCCATAGGACCTCTCAATATCCATAATCATCAAATAGGTAGTAGAGATCAATTCGTAGACCTCTCAATACATAGAGCATGCAAGCTCACATAAATACTTAGCGGCTACACTTGTTGTACACAGGGTAAAATCTATTTAGACTCTGCCTCTAGTAGTTACAAATGCCTAGTTGATTGATCAACATGTCCAGTGTACACTCACCCATTGGCCAATATCCATATTATTATCTTTACCACAATTGCTCACTAATTTCATTATTTGAATATCCATAACGAGAACACTACCTTTATTTTATTGATCTGCTAGTTTATGATTTAGACTATTCACTAACTATTGTCCTAGTTTTTTTTCATGTAATAGTATACATATTTTTGCCTTACTATCTTTTACCTTAGAGGGTTTTATCCTATTGTTCCATGCTATCTATTTCCTTTGCTATAAGATGACAACTTATTTTTCCATGTCTGATATTTTACCCTTTTTACTCTTAGGATCTTAATGGTACTTTATTACTTATAATATTCGATGTTGATCACAGTGTATTATTATGATACTCTTTGGAACCACTATGCCATATAAGTACATTAATGCCTTATCAACTATACTCTCACTTCTATACCTAAGTTCCACAAAATTTTTATCCTATTTATTCATTAAATTTGGCCATTTGTAAATTATGTGTTCACAGTATTTTATTATCTCATATAATTTTATACTTCAACACTTTGGAAAGTGCAACCCTATTTCCGGCTTTATATTTTAGATTTAATCAACTTACAATTCTTCTCATTTACCAGTCATCTATTTAGATTATTTTCAAGCTGGTGGGATACAATTATAAGCCTATTTCATATTTTTTGAGATAGTTATGAGTCACTTTTAATTTCCTAGACAATTATAGGTCTTTTATGTAAATGTTACTATTCATTTGGTAACTTCTTTTACTATTCCTTTGGTCATTTTCCCTTCTCCTCTTACCCCATACCTTTTCACCTTAGGGTATTCCATATGACCACACATTTCTTCTATACTGCCAAACCTAATTATCATTCTAACACAAATTCTTAGGCAAAACACATCAATTAAATTCTTAAACTTACATCTAACATTATACACTATACTTATTATATACCATGTCCCTACATGTCAATCTCACATACCTTATCCCTACATTATGCCTCATCACATTTTAACCCATAACCATACACCCATTTCAACATTCCATATCACTTCTGTGTCACACTTCACACTACCATCCTAATATCCCATGTATTCATGCCATGCACCTATGCACATGCTATGACATACATGTCATGCATTCAATCATACATATAACCACATACCTTTCACATCCAAAACACATCCACATCATCTTTTCTACTCTCATTACCCATGCTAGCATGTATAAAACTTCCAAAGTACCATACACACATACACTACTACAACTTCAATACATATACACATAATTCCAATCCTACCTTTCTCTAAAATACAAAGCATATTTCAGATAAATTCACTTATTGGGGACTCCAATCATGTTGAAACCATTCTAGAACCATTAATTCCATCTTCCTCCACCATTTTACACCATTTCACAAAATGGAATAATAAGGGTTGCCTTTGAAAATTCCTATAGAATTCCACAGAACACCAAATAGAAATCTTTCTTTACATATAGCATCTACACTTTAAATACTCTCAACGAAAAATAATAAAACTTAGAAAAGATCACTTATGCACCAAAAGAGCACTATTTATCAATTGTTCATATCTCTATTTCTAGGCATTCTTTTCCATTTTTGTCAGTTGGATTAGCTTTCAGGTGTCGTGGAGGTTAAAATCTATATAAGAATTATAGGGTTTAGTGGTAGGAGGAGAGAGAAAGGAGCAAAAAATGGAAAATGTGGCCATGGAAGGTGTCATCAGCCATTTTGGGGTTTGGATGGAAGATGACTTCCTTTCATCCTATACACACACACACACATGTTCACTTATATGTATTAGTGAGGTGTGTGGTCCCGATCACACCACTTGTCAATCAGACGTCCTAAATTATTTCTATTTTTTTATAAATTTGAAAATTCCAAATAATTTCTCTAGAAGTCTAAATATCATATTTTAGTGCCAAAAATTCTTTATTATACCCATCAAGGGTCCCACAAATTCAATTCAAAATTCTTTAAAGAACTAGGGTTACTATTCACTTGTGTAATTCAAAAATTTTGATTAATTATCAAATGACCTCATAATATTAAAATTCCTTTTCCAGTAGACTCATTGGAATTTTGAGCTATATAGTATAATATTTTTGGGTCTGTCCGGGCACTTCCTAGAGCTTTCTCGACATAACCTCAACTGAAGTCACTATTCACTAGTTCCCAGTCTAAAATGATTTGTTGGTTCTGCTAAAATTTTTAATTCACTCTTTTTCATCATTTTCTAATTGGTCAAAGTTCGGTTGACCAATACCCCTTTTGGCTATTATGTGACCCTTTAGTGTCCTAAACATTACTATATCAAGCTCGGGAGTACTTTTCATAAAAAGGATGATTTTTTTCGGGCATTACAATTAGATTTTGTATTTCTAGAAAATGTATGCCATATATCATCATAAAATTAATTTAATTAAATCAATTTTTGATTTATTTTTTTAATTTTTGAATTTATGGTGATAATGACATGTGGGCCTCAATTTTTACACGAAATTATCTTTTTAGTGCAAATTTGATTATAACCCTAAAATAATTTATTTTCCATGTGATTGGGATTTTAAATTACTTAAAAGGATTATAAACTGTTCTAATCTTATTGTGATAAATGTCATCAAAATTGAGATTGGGATATGCTCATGTCTTCTATGTGTAAATCCTTCTATATAAATCAATAAGGATTATTTTCTTTCTTTATGTAATTTTATCATTTTAATTCTAAAAGGTTTGGAATGAAATGAAGATGGAAATGTGATTCTAATATTTTTAATAGGATTATTTAAAATTAAATTGCATGGTCAATATGATTGACATTACATGTTTAAAGCAAGAAAATGTGATTGATGAAAATGATGAATCGATACTAGCCTTATAAGTGTAATAATTATAAAAAGCAACCATAATTGACATTTTCAAAATTTGATGCATTTAATGAATTAGATATGTATGTTAAGGTTGTATAATTGGCAAGATGTTTGAAGTATGCCCTAAAGCTCATGTAGTATGGTAGTATCCATGTATTTTAAACCTTATGATTAATAAAATAAGGCATTTCTCTTTATATTGTGGAACTTTTATACACTACTTTTAATTGTTTGCAAATTCTTAAAACCATGTTATAAAGTCCCTAGTATATATTTATAGTGTAGAGGATATCATGAAGTGTTCACGATGTGAGTTCTTATTGTAATGACCTAAAAATCTTGACTTTTATGAATAGTACTGTCTTAGGCTGAATAGGATTCCCAAGATCCAGGATGCACTGAAGCAACTGAATGGAAGTATTAATCATAAAATAAATTTAGGCAAAGTTTGAAACCAATTTGAAGTTAATTGGTTGGTTAAAAATACTAAGAAAGTTTTTATGACAATGTCTTATAAATAGTGACGAATGCAAAGTTGAACCTCAAAATATTCATAATGTTGCTCAAAAAATTGTGATATATACAATCTAATACATAAATATTATATTGAGCATGTTGGCACTAAAATATGAATTTTTAGAGATCGGGAAGTATTTTTTACAAAAATTGACAAACCTTAAAAATTGTGTTTTTAATCAGTTTTTTCCATTTTTTAAGCACAGATTTTTATAAAGTTTTGAGGTTTAATTTATGGATATTATTAGGTCACTCGGATGTCAAAAATGAGGTGAAAAAAATTAGCACATGATATAAATAGGTTAACAAAGGGGTTAAAGGAGGAATAATACCTCCCTCTCACTCTTTTGCTGCTGACAATAAAGAGAAAGAGAGTAAGAGCCATTTTTGCTCCTCCAATCTCTAATTTGCCTCATTTTCTTTCATTTGAGCCTCAAGTGCAAGCCTTCATGACCCTAAAAAAGCTGTTCTACCTCGATTTACACTAAAAATCAATGATTATGCTTGATTTTCTTCTTTGATGAATAGTAATTTGAAATTTTTTCGGTAGGATTTTTTGATTTTTGATATTTTTCCCATAATCCTTGGGTGGCCAAGAGTCAGTATATGTGGTATTTTTTTTAGTTTTGCCACCCATATGAATTATTATGGATTTTACATATAGAACCTATTATAAGCAGTAGAGAACTTCGATAAAACCCAAGATAAAGGCAGGAACAAGGCATGAGTTGATCGCAAAAATGTGTTTCAACTCTCTTGGTATATGTAACTGAGATAAATTATGTAATTTTGCTAATGCTTTAAATTGTCTATATTATGCCGTAAATGTGATAAATGCAATAAATGTGAATTACTGCTTAATAAATGCAAATGATAAGCATTTAATGATGTTAATAAGGTGAATGAATGTATGTAATTCATGATAATAAGGTTATGATGATAGAAATAATGAAGGTTATATTATGGGCATATGTGTATGTCTATGTGAAAGTGTAAATGGCATGTTAAAGTGTGATATGTGCATATGTATGATGTTAAATTATTATGTACATCTATTTTAATGGTGAATTATGTGTATGGGTATGCTATATGCTTTGGAGAGCATCATGGCCAAAATGGACATGTGAGGGTGTGTGAATGAATGTTAGCTACTATATGTATGTATATGTATGCATATTTTTACATCTATAATATGTATGAAATGTGATCATAATTGATGATGGACAATACAGACATGAGGTATGATAATTGAATGAGATAATGTAAATTGTAGAAAGGATATGTAAGTGTAAGTTGGTTGTGTAAGCATGGTCGAATGGCTATTAGTATGTGAGGGTGTTTTTGAGATACATTAGGTGAATAAAATGACATGAATATGTGAATTCAATAATAATGCATCCATTATTTGCTTATATGTATGTGCTAATACGTTTATGATATGAAATGAGTTTTATGTGCTTTAATACTCTCTTTGAGTGCTTTTACCATACTTATGGTGTAAATGACATGTAAGTGACAATAATAGCTTTAGTAGATTGATTATTGTATCTACGACATGCGTATGTTGAGATGTGAACTTATAATACATGTGGGTGACATATATATGGATATTAGGAGGTTAGTGTATGAATTAATAAACTACATAATTATTATGACGATTATGATTTGACAATGGTGTGCAATGCTCTTAGTATAGAAAGATCATGTGTCAAGCATGTAATTACTTTGCAATTGGTATTATAATGAGTTATTGCATTGCATAAACATCATATTAGGTATGGGATTAATACTTTGCTTTGTTTAGTCATTTGTTGCCAGAGCCAATATAAGAAAAAGTAATATCAATTGATAATAATGAGGTGAGACAAAAAATAATTAGTTAGTAGCCCATATAAGTAACAATGTAGTCAGATAGGTTGACCAGTCAGCTAGGAGTCATAGTAGCGACTAGGGTACTTTAGTGCCTCTATGGCCTTCAAGTTGCGATGCGTGAACCTTCGAGTTGATTTGATTTTCTTGACTTATAGGTCTGATGCATTGATTTATAGATCTTATTTTTGACCTTTAGATGTGATGAATAATGATGATTTGACTATATGTCTTGACCTACAGGTCAATTATTTTTTTGACAAATTAGGTCTGATGGATGTAGGGCTTATGTGGTTTTAAGGGCCTATATGGTCTATTGATACTTCATTATCCATAAGGATCTTGTTCTTTAGTATGGGCTTAATAATTAGATTTATTAAATAATAATCCTGTTTAGATAATTCACAACATGCTTTAAAGAGGTATGATTATCCTTATATGAAACACATAAAATATGTGCCAAGTTAGTGTATGTATGCTTGTTATGTGTATTGTTGCACATTTTATAATGTAATTTATTTTCATTATCTAAATGTTCATGTATGAAGCTGTTTTGGCATACTTACTCTAGTTATTTTGATTACACCAATAAGTTGTTGGTTAGCACATTAGTTGCTTTGCGATGCATAGGTAAAGTAAAAATTTGAAAGAAAGCCTTAGATCATCAAGAGAGGAAGATTCTTTTGGTATATTTTGTACTTGTAATTATGTACTTCATGAAGTATAAAATAGGAACCACTCATATAATGTATTTTGGATAAGATAGGCCTAAACTCTATTAATTTCGGATTTTTATTCGATGTAAATGTTTTAAAGTTTGTATAAGTCTAATTTATTATATGGTATCTCTTCTTAAGGTTGAGATAATGTGCTTCTATTATTTGTGATTTTTTGAGTGATCAAAAGGATCATAGAGTTATGGGTTTGTTAAGAAATGTGTGAAAAGTGCATTTTGATTTGTAGGTTACTATTCAAATTTTAGGATAGTGCCTAGTACAACCATTATGCTACCAAAATTTTGCCATAAGGATTCTCAAATTTGAATTATTAACTCAATCTTAGAAAAGTCTTTAAAAACCCATGTTTTTATGTTTTAGTCATGATTGATATTATTTATCTTAAATAATGTGGTAATTATTGAGATCGGATAACATGTAATATAGATATCCCTTAGTCAGGTTCGATGATCGATTGATGACCAGATCGAGTAAGGGGTGTCACATTTTGTGGTATCAGAGCTCTAATTTAGGCATTCCTAAGCAATATATGTGCACTATAGCTTAACTTATACGTCATAAAATTCATGATATTGAGGCTTATGAAGTATTTTCCTTACTTATAGATAAGATAGGCAATCATCCACCACCTAATGATGAGGAGGTTGAGAGTTAAGCTTCTATGTTTATGGGAAAAGAATCATATCAGGTTGTATCTATTTTGGGTAGTGTAGCTAGACATATATCATCTGTAGCTCTGGTCCCACTAGTGTTTCTGCAAGAGATGCTACAACTTTTGAGATAGGCTATGGCTATTACTCTACCATTAACATAGTAATAAGAGGTCTCTTTAGCTCTCTAGAAAACCAATCTTAAGAGTGTTAAAAAAATGGGAACCAAATACTTCAAGGGAAAAGGTACGATGGTGCTTGAAAATGCAAAGTACTAGTTAGACTGTAATGGAAAGATAATGAAATAAACATGATGCATGCTAGAAGAGAAAGTGAGCTATACCACATCATTGCTACAGGAAGAAGCCTCAAAATGGAAAGAAGACCTAACTGAGTATAAGTTAGAGGATGAGCTAACTTGGTACTTTTTCTTGGTAGAGTTCCATAAGAAATATATTCCTAAAGATTATTTCGATGATAGAATGTAGTAGTTCATAGACCTTAAGCAGGAGTAGAGGTCTATAGGGAAATATGAGAAAGACTTTTCTATGCTTAGTCGCTATGCCAAGGATACCATTTCCACAAAAGTAAAAACTGTAAGCAGTTCAATAAGGGATTACATATGGACATCAAGTCACAAGTGGTCCTTATGAAGGTCAAAGATTTCTCCTAGCTTATTGTAGTGTGTCATTCCATAAAGTGGTTATAGAAGGAAAAATAGAGTTCTATTAGAAGAAGAGGTCCTTTGGTTAAAAGGCTTCTAGTGAGCCTCAAAGTACCTCAATGTCAGACTTGTTACAAGAGACATAGAGGAAAGTGCTGAAGGCTAACACTAGGATTACGTTTTTCTTGTTGGTCATCGGATCATTTTTACAAGGATTATTCAAGAAAAGTTAGTGCTAAATAGGGATTTGTTCATGTTTTTATCAAAGGTCAGAGAAGGGATCAAAGAGAGAGAGAGTAGAGAGAGCTCAGAGAGGCAAAGTATAGTCTAGAGATGAGTAGTAGGCTCCTAGCTAATAGTATGCCATCAGAGCATATGAGAAAGCAAATGATCCAAACATCATTGCTAGTACCTTTCTTCTCTTTGACTTTTCTATTTTGGCTTTGATAGATCTTAGGTTTACACATTCTAATGTTTGCACATCATGGGTATAGGATTAGGGGTCAGTTTTAGAACACCTTGACCTAGATATCATGGTCAATAATCCCATGGTCAACATGTGATAATTGAAAAGGTTTATAAAGGATGTCCTTAAATGATTCAAGATCATCAATTTTTAGCTAACCTAATAGAGTTGCCTGTTAAAGAGTTTGACCTAATACTAGGCATGGACTAGTTACCTAAGTATCAAGTGATAATGGATTGTAAGCAAAAGAGGTTAACTCTCAAGGCTAATGATGAGGTTGAGATCATAGTTGTGGGTAAGAAGATGAACATTTTGTCTAATGTTATCTTGGTAGTCACAATGAGATTGATGATAACGAAAGGCTACTGGGCCTATCTTGTACATGTTGTTGACATAAGGAAATAAAGTCTATATGCAAGTAGTTTACTAGTAGTGTTTGACTACATAGATATTTTTCTAGAAGAGTTGCTCAATTTGCCTTTGGAATGGAAACTCAAGTTCAGTATTAAAGTTCTACCCAGAACTGCTCTGGTATTAATAGCTCCATATCATATAGCTCTAGTGAAGTTGAAAGAATTGAAGATAAATCTACCAGTGTTATTAGATAAGGGTTTTACAAGACCTAGTGTTTCACCTTAAGAAGCACTAGTATTGTTTATTGAAAAGAATGATGGTTCTCTTCGATTATGTATGAATTACTGATAATTGAACAACATGACCATTAAGAACAAGTATCTATTCCCGTAGATAGATGATCTTTTTTATCACCTTCAAGGGGCTATAGTGTTCTACTAGATTGATCTAAGGCCTGGATATTATCAACTAAGATTTAAGGAGGCTGATATCACAAGATAGCTTTTAGAACAAGATATGGTCACTCTGTGTTTTTGGTAATGCCATTTAGGCTTACCAATGCTCCTGTAGCATCTATAGATTTAATGAAATGAGTTTTTAGACCATATCTTAACTAGTTTGTGGTTGTATTCATCGATGACATCTTGGTCTATTCAAAGAACAAAGAGGACCATGAGTAGCATCTAAGGACAGTTTTGCAAGGTCCAAGAGATAAAAAGTTGCACGCTAAGCATAACAAGTGTGAGTTTAAGCTTACTGAGGTGTCTTTTCTTAGGCATAAAGCTTCTATAAAGGGGATTCAGGTTGATCTTAGTAAGATTCAAGCAATTAAGGAGTGGAAGCTACCTAAGAACACCACAAAGATAAGGAGTTTCTTTTGGTTGGCAAGTTATTACAGATGATTTGTCAAAGGATTTTCTTTGATAGTAGCTCCTATAACTCATTTATTAAGGAAAGATTTCAAGTTTGTCATGGATGATAGATGCCAATAGAGTTTTAACAAGCTTAAGGCAATGTTGATAAAAGCACCCATTCTTGTTTAGCTAGTTTCTAGGAAAAACTTTACCATCTATAGTTACACATCTCATAATGGGTTAGGTTGTGTTCTAATACAATATGGCAAGGTAGTTGCTTATGCTTCTAGACAGTGAAAGCAACAAGAGAAGAACTACCCTACTCATGATTTAGAGCTTATAACTATTGTGTTTGCTTTAAAAATACATAGATATTGTCTCTACACAGAGAAGTGCTATGTTTACACTAACCATAAGAGTCTGAAGTATCTTCCTACATAGAAGGAGCTAAACTTAAGATAGAGGAGATAGATGGAATTAAATAAGGATTACGGCTATTTGATTGATTATCATCTTGGAAAAGCCAATGTAGTGGATGATACACTTAGTAGGAAATTCATGGTAGCCATGAGAGCCATAAACATCAAATTACAGCTGATAGGTGATGATGCTTTATTAGTAGAGATACAAGTGAAACCTAATTTCCTTTAGCAAGTCTAAGATAGTTAGAAGGATGATAATAGGTTGATGAGCATAGTAAGTGCCATCTAAGATGGGAACCCACTGAGTATGAGATGAAGAGTAATGGTTATCTATACTACCATGACAGATTATATGTACCAAATGTGGAAAAACTAAAGAAGAAGATTTTCTATAAATCCTGGTAGCACGAAGATGTATAGAGATTTGAAATTACCTTATTGTTAGCCTAAAATGAAGAGAGATATATTAGAATATGCGACAAAGTGCCTTACATATCAGTAAGTAAAGGTGGAATATTAAGTTCTGTTTAGATTGCTACATCTTATAGCAATTCTATGATGGAAATAGGATAGAATCTCTATAGACTTTATGTTTAGGTTACCTATGACAAGGATCAAGTGTCATTTAATATGGGTTATGGTAGATCACCTTACTAAGAAAACTCATTTCATAACAATAAGAATGGACTATTCTTTATAGAAGCTTACTGGGTTGTACATTGATAAAGTTATCATGCTGCATAGAGTGCCATTTTCAATCATATCAGACTGAGACCCATAATTTACATTAAGGTTTTTAAAGAAACTTTATAAGGCTTTAGGCACTCGATTGAGTTTTAATACGGCATTTCATCCATAGACTAATGGATAATCAGAAAGATTCATTCAAGTAATCCTTTGATACTTGAGTGATTTGATGTTAAGTAGTATGCAATTTTTATGCTCATGATGAATCATGGTTAATAGGTACTGCAAGTTATGCTAAGGCATTATGCCATAGAGTTAAAGGGTAGCTAGGGTCACTATCTATCATTAGCAGTGCTTGTATATAGCAACAACCATTAAGCATGTTTAGGTATGGCTTTTTATGAGGTATTGCATGGAAAAGTTATAGAACTCTTTTATACAGGAGTAAACTCAATGAAACCAAGCTTATGGGACAAGATTTGATCAAAGATGCTAAGGAGGAGGTTAAGATCATTAGTGGCAGGTTGAAGGCAGCTTTTAGTAAATAGAAGTCTTATGCTAATCTTATGAGAAAAGATATTGAGTTTGATATGGGAGATAAGGTGTTTTTGAATGTTTCACTATGGAAGAAGGTTTTATGTTTTAGCAAAAAAGGAAAGCTGAGTCTGAGGTTTATTAGACCATATGAAGTGATAAAATGTGTAGGGCTAATAGTCTATAGACTAGCATTGCCACTAAAACTTTTTGTAGATTCATGATGTCTTTCATGTATCTATGCTTCCAAGATAGAGATTAGATCTAACGTATGTTCTATCTGTGGGAAAGGTTAAAGTTAGACTGGATCTATTTTATAAAAAAGAGTCGATCAAAATTTTAGCTAGAGAGGTTAAAAAGTTACAGAACAAGACAGTCCCATTAGTAAAGGTTGCTTAAAAGCACCATGGAATAGAAGAGGCAACATGGGAAATAGAAGCTTAAATGCAAGAGTAGTACCCTCACCAAATTGAACTAGTAATGTTAAGGATGACATTTCTTTTAAGAGGGAAAGTAATGTAACAGCTCAAAAATCCTAAATTTTATGGATAGTGCTTTCTAGAAGTGAATAGTGTTCTCGAGACTTATGAAGCACTGAAGCTACTAGACGGAAGTATTAATCGTAAAAAAAAATTTGGGCAAAGTTTGAAACCACTCGAAGTCATTTGGTTGGTTAAAAATGTTAAGAAAGTTTTTACAATAGTGTCTTATGAATAGTGACTAAGGAATGCAAAACCAAAAAATATTCAAAAAGTTAATAAAAAAATTTTGGGATTGATAAAACCTGATATTCAAAAATTCTAATTAGCCTATTGCCATTGGAATTAGACTTTTTAGAAATCGGAACATATTTTTTATAGAAATTGGGTAACTTTAAAACTGTTGTTTTAATTGATTTTTCACATTTTTTGATCACGAATTTTTAGAGGGTTTTAATGTTTGATTTATGGATATTATTGGGTTATGTAGATGTCAAAAATGAGGCAAAAATATTAGTACATGATATAAAATAGGTTAAAAAAAGGGTCAAAGGAAGAATAATACTTCTCTCTCACCCCTTTGCAACTGACAGTAAAGAGAAAAAGAGGAGGAGCCATTTTTACTCCTCTAAGCTCTAGTTTGCCTTGTTCTCTTCCATTCAAGCCGTAAGTCTGAACCTCCACAACTCTGAGAAGCCTTTTTACCTCGATTTGTATAAAATATCAAAGGCTAGGATTGAATTTTTTCAGTGAATAGTAACTTAAAATTTTTAAGGTAGGATTTTTTTATGTTTGATATTTTTCCCATAATCCCTGAGTGCCCAAGAGTTGATATATTTGGTCATTTTTTTATTTTTGTTACCTGTATGATTTATTGTGGATTTTTATGTATTAAACCTATTATAGGTAGTTAAGATCATTAATAATACTCAAGATAAGGGCAAAAACAAGGCATAAGTAAACCTCAGGAGTGCATTTTGACTTCTTAGTGTTTGTAATCAAGATAAATTGCATAATTTTGCTTATGATTTAAATTGTCCATATTATGGCATAAATGTAATTAACATGAATTAATGCTTAATAAAGACATATGATGAGCATTTAATGATGCTGATGAGGTGAACGAATGTTTGTAATTCATGATAATAAGGTTATGATGATAGAAAATAATGAAGGTTGAATTATGGGCAAGTGTGTATGTGTATGTAAAAGTTTAAATGGCATGTTCAAGTGTGATATGTGCATATGTATGATGTCAAATGGTAATATAGATCTATTTTGGTGATGAATTATACGTGTGGATATGATATGTGCCTTGGAAAGCATCATGGTCATTTGAGGGTGTGTGAGTGAATGCTAGCTCATATATGAATGTATATGTATATATGTATTCTACATGTATAATGTGCATAAAATGTGATCGTAATTAATAATAGACAATATGTCCATGAGGTATGATAATTAAATGAGATGGTGTGAATGGTAAAAATGATATGTAAGTGTGAGTTGGTCATGTAAGCCTGTCTAAATGACTATTGGTATGTGAAGGTGATTTTGAGATACATTAGGTGAATAAAATGACACAAATATGTGAATTTAGTAATAATGCATCCATTATTTACTTATATGCATGTGGTAATGCATTTATGATATGAAATCAGTTTAATGTGCTTTACTACTCTCTTCATGTGCCTTTAGAATGCTTATGGTGTAAATGACATGTAAGTGACAATAATAGCTTCAGTGGCTTGATTATGGTATGTAATACATGTGTATGTTGAGATGTGAACTCATAATGTGTGTGGGTGATGTATATACAAATATTAGAAGGTTAGTAAATGAGTTTGTAAGCCATGTATTTATTATGATGATTATGAGTTAAGGATAGTGTGTATTGCATTTAATATAAAAAGATCATGATGTCAAGCATGTGGGAACATACACATT